>QEOT01005387.1:65857-81086 GCA_003123785.1 Pterocarya stenoptera
TATTCATCTTCATCCCTTGCATTAATATGTTTTTTTGGGTCTTGACTTACTAAGATTTCATTGAAATCTCACTATGGTAGTTCCACTATGATTTCGCCGATTGGATTGTAGACTTTGATACAGATTAGCTCAAGAGGGTTACTTTGAGAAAGGATGACCGGTGCAATCCAAGGAATAGCATTGAGGCCTATTCTCATTAAGATTGTAATTTCTTGTTATTGAAGATGTTTAATTATATTTGGGCAACGAACAATCTATAGTTTAATATTATTTGAGTTAGGCACTGAATGAACCTTGAATTATTTAAATGGTAATGTGGTCGTGACTTATGGATAATGTAAGTGACAGACAAGTAATGTATAAACATCTGGTACTGTTGATATTAGTTTTCGATTAATACATTACCCATTTTGCAATGACTTTTATATATGTGTGCTTAACATCCGACACACAAGACTACATGCATAAGTGGACATAACCATGTGGCATGCATCTTGGACTTCATGGTTCCTCGCCAAACCACGAACGGGGGCCGGAGGTGCTACAACTTACATGGTGTGATTCTTCTCTATGAGAGTATGATTCTGTATTTATAATGTCCTTTCAGCCATGATGTCTTATAAGGACTTATCTTATCAGCATGAATCCCAGCCTAAGATAGACTAGTTTGGCTGAGGTTCCTTGCTATAGACAATAGTCCCCTTAAGAGCCTTATCCTAGGTCCCTAAAGGTACGTTTCATTTAACTTTACCATTTTGTTGCCTTATATCACATAGACTTCTCATGATCGTGTCATTGGCCGCCCGTTACCTTTTCTTGCCCNATCACATAGACTTCTCATGATCGTGTCATTGGCCGCCCGTTACCTTTTCTTGCCTATTGCATATATTGATTCTAGTCATTCGTCACCTAGTATTCTTTCCTCAACATCAACAATCATTTATGCCCAACATTACGTGTTGTTATCAACAATTTCAAACTAGTCATAATCTCACTAATACGCAAAAGGTTATTAATATTATTTGATTCTATTTAGTGAGTTTGGATCTATGATTTTATAGAAGAATATAGAAAATAAGAAATTATATTGACAGTCGTGAAATATGCAAGCGTCCCATGCAATCCCTTTAAAAAGTGAGTGAATAAGGGATCCACATGAAAAAAAAAAAAAAAAACTAATTTTTGAATAGTGGACCCCACTCTTTTTCAAAAGGATTGCGTAGTGCTTGCGTACCCTATAACTATATGTAGCATTACTCAAAAAGAAAAAATCTAAATTCAAGATGCGGTATAAAAGAAGTTTTTACAGCATCCAATCAAAAGATGATGTGAAAGCTGCCACATTAACTCTTTATCATAACTAAAATGCACTTACTCACACACAATTAAAACTTGTAGTAATTTTTCTATAAAAAAACACTAATGATGGCTACCGGCCACCAAACTTCGATGAATGGAGGTAGGATTCCATCCAACTCCTGTGACCTCTCGAGGTGGTGACTGTAATGGTGACCACACATACTCTTCAAAATAATTAGAATTTGAAATTTAAAGAGTTTATGATTCGTAGTTTTAGGGTTTTCCTTTTAAAAAAAATTAATTCAATGTGTTATACTCTATTGCAGAACTAGTAGAACTATTAGTGAGAGACATTATTAATAATACCAGATAATTGTACATTACTCACTTCATCAATAAGGTAATTACAATAAGGTAATTACATACCAATTTCTATTTATCTTTCAACCAAATAATATTACACCATAAATTATTTGTCGCCCAAATAGAATAAACATCCTAAATTACAAAAGATTATAAACTTTAAGGCCTCCATGATTATCCCTCGGGTTGCACAGGTCCTTCCTCCTAGAAGTACCCTTCTAAGCTACATCTCCATCGAAATCTATGGTTTTGAGGGGTGAAACTGTATTGGGACTACCAAAGTAAGATTTAAATAAAATCTCAATAAGTTAAACCCATAACAACACTGATAATGTAATACAATGGCAATGAATATGAATGCATAAGTTTTATCTAAATAAAAGTTGAAACCACATATATCATAAGTATACCAAGGAACAAGTCTGCTAAGTACAATAACATACCCATGAATCATCGTAAGCCTTACCAAGCACTTAGTAGCCAAGTACATAGTAAACATCTTATAACAAATCAAATATGTTGATGTAGTGTTTTATAGCCTGGGCAATTCGGAAATTCCTCCGTGTGAACTTACAAGACTCAATGAGATGAGGGCTCAGGTGGTAAAGGGCACATCTGATACCTAAGTCAGAATTTATCTCTTTGTGTGGGAATGTAAGGAGGAAAAATGTTCAAAGAGCTCTACCTGGGCCCAGGCCATGTTTATATACACGGTCATGGTGGTCCCCACCATCTTCTGGCAAATCATGGCAGGGGTGTACGGGTCACTACGCAAGTGGTAAGTTTTCTCCCCTGTCATGTCAGCCGTCGTACAACAACATTGTGCGTGGGTCGCCAGTCTGTCCCCTGCGGCAGGTAAAGGGTGGAAGGTGCGCACACTACCTTGTCCATAGAGGTGAGTGGACTCCTGTTCTGTCGTTGCATACTGACTCTACTAGATCATTTAATGTGCATGCCCATTGTCCAACGACGTGAGTTGTAGTTTGAGCAAGTGACGTGACCAGTCACCGTATTTGATGGACCTCTTCGGTTCTAGCCCAATTTTCTTTCCTTCATTGATTTTGTATTGGGCCATTTTCTGGCCAATTTTAGCCCTAAGGGAGGGGCGAAACCAAACCCCACACGGCCCAAGAAAGGAGGTAAATCCCCTTCTCAATATTATTTCCTTTTTTAATTTACGCATTTCAATCATTAGTTACGAAAATTGAGGTTAATATACTTGGAGCATATATTTGCCCTGAGCAAGTTGTAGTGATTGTACCACGTTATATATGTAAAACTCTGACTCTTTGTAAGCTATATAAACATATGAATAAATAGGCTCTTTGTTTTCATTGACTGGTTGCAGAAAAATCAAAAATGAAAAAGATGGGTTAGGAAAACAATAGTGCTACAAGTAAGCATAACATTATACGTATTGAGTGGGAGTTCTATTTCATCATTTTTTTTCTTTTTTAATTCAATTTTCAATTTTCAAATTTCAAAATTTTCACAATTTCAATAGTTGATACGTCAGTTTTTATTGATATGAATGTAAAATTGTAATTATAGATAGTATTTTCCATAAGTTTTTCACTTATAAATTAGTACAATTACACACTCCACTTCGGTGTAATTTAATTTATTAGAGAACATTAAACTTACATATTTTAAAATCAATTTTTTTTATTATTTCAACTGTATGAAGGGTGTATCACCACCGATTTGCAAATATAATTTTCAACTTTCTATTTTATTGATGGAATCTTACAACCTTAGCATTTTTTTATTTATGTTTAGTAATACATATTATCATAAATCTATTGATAACAAATCTAAAATTTATTTTATACTCGTGAAAAGGAGTTTTATAGACACTCATTATAGTTATAAAAACCTAAAAGTACCAACATATCTTTCTTGTTGCTAATTAATGTGAAATAATATTTTTACATCAATAGTATATTAAATGTATTAACAAGCAAACTTGTAAAAAGATTTTTTCCACGACGAAGTAATAGATTTTCAAATTAGTTCATCTCATTTGTGAACGTATATACACATATACACAAACGAATAATTCTACTTGAAAGCCTTTTTACATCACAAACCATCCTCGGACAGATTTGAAATTGCATGGTTTGAATTATGAAATATAATCAATTATCCGCTCTCTAACTTGTTGAAGACAAGGCGTTCCTTCTCATTAACCTTAATCTGCTACCAATTCGAATGGATACAATTTTCTCCTCATCATGCATGATTTTCACCTCCCTCGTTTCGTGCTCCATTGTTTGGAAATGAATCAATAAGCCTTTTGAAATTGATGTGGTGATCACTCATCTCTAATAGACTTCTTGTTGTATATAATATAAATCATGCTAAGAACAAGAATCACAATCATAAATCACAGTTTAGAAAATATACATGCGGAAGACATCTTGAAAGCAAATCTTGATACTCCACAGATATTAGCAGTCAAATCTTCTCCTCCTTATTCCTCACAAAAGTATTAGACTTCAATGGAGTAAGCCAATACACAAACATGGAGAGGAGAGGGGATCTATTTATATATAGAAAACTTTTGGAGTCCGCCCACTAGAGACTCAGATTTTCAAAACAAAAACCCTTAAGCTTCTCAATAGGGTTTACAAAATTTTTAGAATAAAACTTTTAAGTTTCCTGGCATACATATATAATTTACCACATTAAATAAGATATAATCATATATTACTAAGGTACAAAAAACTCCAAATGATCACTCAACATATTGGATTTAACCAAAGTATCATTATGAGCAATATATCTAACTCGATTTTATAAAACACAAAATATGCAATTAAAATGAAGCACATATTTTGAAAATATTCTAACATTCTCCCTCTTGGGTTAACATTGATTGCTATTAAATAAAAAAATAAAAACTTGTTTTGAAAATGACTCTCGGGTTAGATTACATAGGCAACAACACATTTATATAGCTCTAATGATAGTACCTTAGAAAACATGATCCGATCCAACAAGAATATTAACAACGGACATGGAAGTCATTACACCACTTAAACGATATAAGACCACTCCATAGCTACAAATGTTAATATCCTCATCGAAATGGATTCCCATCCTCCAACCAATGTGGTAGTATAAAGTATAAACTTAGCACCAATATGATCAAAAGTTGTGTTAATTCATATCAATCCTCATAATGCTTCAAAATGAAGCTACATGTCTCTAAGAGACTCATTTTATGTCTTTTATTTGTTATATCTCGAGATCTTAATGATATCATAATAAAAGACACAAGCCAAAATGCATGCTCAAAAATATAGTTTATGAATAGGAGAGATATTTGAATTTTTTATTATTATTGGAAAGGGGCTACACCCTAAAACAAATGGGTTGCCTACGTACCTCATAAAGGGTTCAAGCCAAAACGTAATTCTTTTTACATAAATAACTCCCACTAACCAAAAACATCAAAAATTTTCACGATACTCATATTAGTAACATGTGTTTTAAAGACTTTAGGAGTAAGCCCCTTAGTCAAAGGATCTACAATCATCGCCTCTGTATTTATATGCTCTATTTTTGTCTACCCTTCCTTAACTCTGTTTTTACTACCAAATACTTGATGTCAATGTGTTTGGATCCATTAGAATTCTTATTATTCTTTGAAAAGAATACCACTATGCTATTATCACAATAAATTGTAATTGATCTCGAGATGGAATCAACAACTTTAGGTTTAGAAATAAATTTTTTTAACCAAATAGTATGGATCGTAGCTCCATAACCAGCATAAAAACATAACTTGAGGTTGATTTCAAATCATCTTAACATATAACAAAATCAGGATCTGAGTAGCCTACCACCTCAAGGTGATTTGAACACTGAAAGTGAGCATATAACTCTCAATCTTCTTCACGTATCTCATAACTTTCTTAGCTGCTTTCTAATGCCCTTGTCCTGGATTTGACTAAAACCTACTAAGAACACTGACTGCATAGACTATATCTGGTCTAATGCAAACTTAAGCATACATCAAGCTCTCCAGAGCACTAGCATATGAGATTTTCTTCTTAGATTCCTTTTCTAGTTCATTCCTAGGACATTGAATTTTGTTGAACTTATCCTCTTTTATGATGGGTACATCACCAGGTGCACAATTATGCATTTTAAACATTTGTAATACACGTCATATATAAGCATTTTGAGAAAATCCCAACAAACCACGAGCTCCATCACGACATTTTAATGCCAAGCACAAAAGAAACTTCTCCAAGATCTTTCATCTCAAAATTAGCAGATAATATTTTATTTATCTCATGAAGTAACTTTAAGTCATTGCTGGTAAGCAAAATGTTATCAACATACAGAACAAGGAAAATAAAGTTTCTCCCACTGGTCTTGCGATATATGTACTGGTCAACTGTATTTTCAATAAAACCAAGAGAAATTAAAACTTCGTCAAACTTTAAATACCATTGTCGAGATGCTTGCTTCAGGCCATATAAAGATTTATTTAAATTACATACCAAGTTTCTTTTTATTTCACAACAAAAATTTCAAGTTGTCTCATGTAAATCTCTTCATAAAGATCTTTATTAAAAAAATAATGTCTTTATATCCATCTAATGAAGCTCCAAATCTTAATGTGCCATAAGTGTCATGATAATTCTAAAGGAATCCTTGGACGAAACTGATGAAAATGTTTCATTATAGTCAATGCCCTCTCGCTGAGTGAATCCTTTTGCAACCAATCTTGTCTTCTTTCATACAACATTCCATTTTGAGTCCAATTTTACTTTTGAAAATCCACTTATTATCTATAGCCTTAGCATCTGGAGGTAGTTCAACAAGTTCCCAAACTCCATTTTGTTCCATAAAATTCATTGCATCTTCTATAGCACTTTGTCATTTATCTGACTCAGTCTCAAAGCTTGATTAAATGCAATATGATCAACATATGCCCAATATTAAAATCAATCTTCAAAAAATGGACAATGTAATCATTTGGCAATGCAGATCTTCTTTCCCTTTGTGATCTTCTAACTTGTGGCTCAGAAACTGACCCAATAGTTGTTGGAGGAAGAAAATGAAGTTCTTCTCGATACCTAGGTTCTTCATTAACAACTTCAATAGGCTGAGAAACAACTCTTTCCTGTATAACAGGAACTATAACCACAACTTGATTAGGTTCAATAAAAAGTTCCTTCGGTACATAACTCTCACTATCACCAACATCATTCTTCAAAAAATTTAGCAATGATGAACTCAATAATTACGGTGCTACAATTAGGACAATAGAACTTATATCCTTTTAATATGTCTAGGTACACAATAAAATAACCAGAAGTTGATTTTGGAT
Organism: Pterocarya stenoptera; assembly: GCA_003123785.1. Lineage (NCBI taxonomy): Eukaryota > Viridiplantae > Streptophyta > Magnoliopsida > Fagales > Juglandaceae > Pterocarya > Pterocarya stenoptera. The sequence goes on from QEOT01005387.1 coordinate 72,867, forward strand.
CTAATTTCTTTTCAAGGGGATTATAAATCCCAATCTCAGCTGGGCATCCCCAAACTCTGAAATGAGTCAAACTTGGCTTACAGCTTGTTAACAATTCAAAAGGAATTTTTGAAACAGTTTTAATGGGAACCTTGTTCAAAATGTACATAGCAGTTTTCAAAGATTCACTCTATAGATACTCTAGCAAATTTGTTCTACTCATCATGCTCTTAACCATATTCTTCAAAATTTGATTTCATCTTTTAGAAACACCATTCTACTCAGGTGTCCTTGGCATGGTGTATTGAGGTACTATCTGATACTCTTGTAAAAATTTTACAAAATTACTCATGTTTTGACCAGACTCATTATACTTCCCATAGTACTCACCACCAAGATTAGATCTAACAACTTTAATACTTTTCCTACATTTTTCCTCTACTTCCATTTTAAATATATTACATTTCTCAAGAGCAAGATATTTATCATTAATCAGGTAAACATATCTATAGCAAGAGAAATCGTTAATAAAAGTTATGAAATACTTATTTTCACATATGGTAGAAGGTAAAGGTCTACTAATATCAGTATGTATCAAGTTTAAAAGACCATCGCTCCTAGTAGAACCTTTTCTTGTAGATTTAGTCAACTTTCCTCTTATACAGTCCACACAGGTGTTAAAATCTGAGAAATCTAGGTAGGGAAGTATCTCAACTTTTACCAATCTCTCCATTCTTTCTTTTAAAATGTGTCCTAGCCTCTTGTGCTACAACATAGAAGATGATTCATGGATGAAAGATATTTTATTTGCTACATTGATGACACAAGAAACTTTAACAAAAGGAGCCAAATATATTCTATATAAACCATCACATAAAATATCATTTCCAACCTAATGAGAATCATAAAACAACTCAACTTTTCCATTACCAAACTTAAAAGAAAAATCAAAATCATTAATTTTTGATATAGAAATTAAATTATGTCTCATTGATGGTATAAAAATTGTGTACTCAAAAACAAGAGAAAAACTAGACTCCAAATTTAACTTTACTACTCCTATAAACTTGACCTTAACTTGAACTCCATTCCCAACGCATAAACTCACTTCGTCCTTACTTGGCCTCTGTTTGCTTATGAACCCCTATAAAGGAATTCCCTATATGAATACTTGTACCTAATTCTATTCACCAAGAATTTAAAGGCACGTCTACTAAAAAAGACTCAAAACAAACTAAAGCTAAAGAGGTACTTGCTGAGTTCTTCTTCTTCTTCTTCTTCTCTAACCAAGCTTTAAACTTAAAAGATCATTTTGCCAATGATCATTCTTTTTACAGAACTTACATTAAGCATTTTTATATATTGTTCTTTTAGGATTACCAAAAGTCAGACCTCCAGATTTTTTATTATGTTGATTTCGGTGTGACTTATTACCCTTATAGAACTTAGACTTATGATTATCAGAAAACCCATTCTTCGATGGTGACCAAAAAGCCAATTGCACAGTTTCAACAATCTCACGACGCATCCTATACTCCTCTTAGGCACACACAACTATTAAATTATTTAAATCTCATTTATCCCGCTGAGTATTATAAGCAACTTTTAGCTGATTAAATTAGCTAGGAAGGCTATTGAGAACATGATAGACCAGAAAAGGCTTTGCAATGAAAACTTTAAGGGTTTCTATCTTAGAGGATATATGTATCATTTTCATAATGTACTCTCTAACTCTACTTGAACCATCATATTTCATACTCATTAGTTTATCTACCAAGTCTCCAGTTTCAGCTTTATCAGAGTCAACAAAATTTTGTTCTATGGCATCCACAAAATTTTTAGCATTGTCATTATCCAAATAGTTCCCATAATAGAATTAGATATAGAGCATTTTATAATCTTCAAACAAATTCTATTAGCTTTTTCCCACTTTTGATACTTAGCCACATATTTAGCAGTACTCTTATCAGTAGGTTTTGAAGGCTGCTCCTCAAGGACAAAATCCAAACCCAAAAGACCAAATGTTATTTCTATGTCTTGTTTCCATCTCACATAATTATTCCCAGTCAAAGCTTCAATAGCAGATAATTGACTTGAAAGAGATGAGGCACTCAAAACTGTGGAAACGTAAAACAATATATTTTATTTAATATCGTCCAGTCATAATGCATGCAGTCAATGGATGACAACATATCTATCTAAGTAACATGGATTATTTATTAGATCTTTCTTAATTAAGCTCGAAACCATATGAGCCTAATTATTGTAAGAGGCTAGGTGCATCATTGTAAAGTCACATTTGGGTTGACAAAACAACATGCTACAAGGTATGCTTAAAACATATCATGAAACTAATTAATAAAATCACATCAGTTTTCGAAATACTAACACCTTTAGGCAAAAAGTGATTTCTAGACCTATGCAATCTTATTAACTACCTTATGCTATTTTCCAAAATAACACATACAATAATATCTTTGGGCAAGATATTGTGTGCAATAAAATTGAGAAAATGCAATACTACCCTTTTTTATTATTATTTTAGAGAAAACGAATAAATATCAATGAGTGTGCCACTTCGGCAGTTACCACCCATTTTTATTTCAAAAGATTTCTCTTAATGAGAAAATAATGATAGTCTTAACACCCAAAAATTCAATCACAAAATGATAATGCAACAAAATCATAATGTGCAACAATCAAAGTCAAATTTCAAATGTGATTGAGCGACAAAAACAATATGGACAGATTAGGCATAGATGACAAGCTAAAAACAATATCCAAATAAGTATATATTTATAAAAGAATGGTCATAACAAGTTACAAGATTAATATGCATCCTAAAACAATCTTACAGAGAGGGTACATATAATTCCTTTACTTATTCCGTTGCAATTCATTTCACTTGGCATGTGTTGAATTCTTGAGAATGCGTGCTTAGCCCTGAGTTAAATTTGGGGTGTTGCCGAATGGTTTGCACCCCTAGTACTTTAGGTCCTTTTCAAGTATGTTACCGAGGACATGTTGAGGGCGTATTGCTTGGAATTCAATGATACTTTGGAGAATCATATATCCCTCATCGAATTCGCCTACAATAATTGCTATCAGGTGACTATACATATGGTGTCATATGAAACTCTGTATAGAAGGAAGTGTAGATCGCCCTTTTGCTAGGATGAACTTGGACAGGGCAAACTCATTGGGCTAGAGCTAATTCAAGAAATGAAAGATCATGTCAAGGTCATATGAAAAAAGATGGTGGCTGCACAAGGTTGATAGAAGAATTATGCTACACGAAAAGAAGAGACCTAACCTCCGATGAAGGAAATTATGTACATTAAAGTGTCACCAATGAAGGGTGTGAAACGATTCTAGAAGAAAGGAAAATTAAGCTCAAGGTATATTGGACCTTACCAAGTGGCGAAGAAGGTGGGCCTAGTGGCTTATATAATTGCACTATTGGCTAAATTTGAAGAAGTGCACGATGTGTTTCACATCTCTTTTTTGAATAATTAGCCCAAATGAGATTTAATTACAACTGAATCTTACCTATGAGGAAATGCAGGAAGGAACAAAGGGTTATATTCTAAAATAATACCTATGGTAAAGATGTTTTGAAGAAGTCTAAAAACCCAAAAAATTAGTGAAAAGGTCATGAGGGAATAGTTTCCCTACTTAAGCAGGTCCCAATGACTAAGTAGTTATGCGCATTAATAAGGGTATGTTATGACATTTGACTGGTTGGTATGCGACAATAAATAACTATCAGGCCCATTTGATTCAATTGTACTATCCTTAGAGATTTTGGAGAAATACAACCATGGTTAGGGCAAAGAGTACAACCAGGAAGGTTGTTCCGCCATCAGAAGTAATTAGACAATTCATGGAGGAAAGGCATGAAGCAGTGAGGTTGTTGGAGGAACAACGATGAACCAAGGAAGAGCATCAATGAGCATTAACCAGGATTGCAAGACATCACAATGAAGTCTTAGGCTACCGTGATGGTGTTGTATTCACCTAAACAGTAAGGTCGTATGAAGTAAGAAGATCGGCTTGGGAACAAGAGCTCCAGGGAGAACATGAAGGGAGGAGTACATGGGAAGCTAACATCATAGAAACTAGTGGAGTAGTTAGGCTACGACAATGTAGAAGAAGTCAATGGCAAACGCAAGGGAAGGAAACCCTAGATCCAGTGACAGAAGGCTCAGATTCGGACGAGTTTGAAGAATCGAATGAACCCCTGTGGTCAACTATCGAACCCATCAACGATGACAGAGAGAACTAAAGTTTTATTTTAGAGTCCTCCTACGTTGCCATGACATATGATAGTAGTCCCCAAATTTTGAGGATGAAGTTCAGAAGGGGAGGATGTGAAGACCACGTCGATTCAAAGGAAGGAACTCCTTGCAAGCGGGCAAACAAACTCAAGAATAAGGTAGTCAAGAGAACAACATGTAACTAAAAGCATCATAAGGCGAGCAATGCTTTGTGATGGGAGAAGGCATGGGATGAGAAGCATAAGTGAGGAAGTGAAGCATCACCTTAGGCAAGCAATAAGCAAGGCGACCAAAGAGATACACATTCTATATCATGCGAGCAAAAGGCATGCTGACGATACGTAAAGAGAGGAACCTATAACGCTGAAGTGGTTTGGGGTGAGCAATAGACAACATTGTACAAGAACTAGAATTCACAATGATAGCACTGTAGTGCTTAGAAATTAGCAGGCAATTCGTCAGGGCCTTCACTTCAACGATGACATCTCAACAAGGTCATGCATGGGAAAATGGGAATACAGATTCACAAACAATGCGTCTGACCACAAAAGCAAGGCTTAACGCCGCGTGGGTAGTTTTTATAGGATGCAAACTAAGCGCCTCGAAGCAAGCTGCAGGGATGTGCAAGACTTATTCTATAAATCCACTCAGTCTTTACCATTCTTCAAATCCAATGCACGCGTAGACGACCAACGTTTACAATTTTTCTTTCAATCAATCAGAGAAAAGAACTGTCAGAACTATAATTGACAACACTGTCTGTTTAAAAGATAATTTACCGTCAGTCTTCATCTCACTTTTGAGATCTCTAAGTATTTTGTTACTCTCTTTCTCTTCTTCTCTTTTGTTATGAACTCTATGAAGGAGGAAGCAGAGCTTGAAGCCTTTAGTGACAAGGAGGTTAGCGACTTCAGCGCAACGATTAGCGTTAAACTCACTATTCAACTATGTTCACTAGTATGACGGTGCTAGTAATGTAGGATAAATGTCCATGGATATGTTCAAGATATTCACCTTGTACTTCTCAGTCTCTTTCTCTCATAAAAATCCATGTTTTTTCATTATGATTACTAATTACCTTTATTATGAGATTTCAAAGTACTTAATGTATTACTTTGAAGAGGAGTTCTAAGTGCGTGTGTGTATTGTGAACCCCAAGTTAGATTGTTGTCGGGCAACAACGGGATTAGGCAAGATGGTAACACTCTCGGGTCAACATTGTTGCCTTTCTACTGGCGAAGGCTAGAGGATGTTTGGTCACAAACGCGTTGGGCACGAAACTGGTATCACTTTTTATGAAGTTATTTGCATGGTCGTTACCCACAATATGGCAAAGGAAACCAAGGTGTGTGTACAACTAGTGATGGGAAGCTGTAGTGACATGAGTTAATAAACAAAAATGGGTGTGAATGGGTAATGATATGTTATGTTGTGTGATGATTTAGGCACTAGGTGCTCGGTGATGTTTACTGTGTGTTTAGGCACTGGGTGCTTGGTAATGTTTTACGATGATTCATGGTTATGTTGTCTTACTTGGAGGATTGGTTCCTTGGTATACCATAAGTATATGCAGTTTTAGCTCTTATTTATATGAACCTTATGCATTCATATTCATCTCAATTGTCGTATATTGTTAGTGCTATTATGGATTTTAACTTAGTGAGGTTTCATTGAAATCTCACTGTGGTAATCTCACTACAGTTTTGTCCTTCAAAATCGTAGATTTTGATGCAGATATAGCTCGAGAGTTACTTTGAGGAAGAAGGACTAGTGTAGCTTGCGAAATAGCTATGGGTGTTTGTTCCCTTTACATTTATAATCTCTTGTATTTAGGATGTTTAATTGTATTTGGACGACGAACAATTGTGGTGTGACATTATTTTAGTTGGGTGATGAACAAATGTTAGTTTGTATTATCTTTATTGATAAAGTGATTGTGACTTATAGATGTTGTTACTATGAGTGAGTAATGCATAGACCTTTGGTACTAATATAATTAGAAGTAATTCTACATACAACAGTAAAGTGTGTAAACACCGCGTAATCACTTTGAAAAAGAGTGGAATCCACTATTAAAAAATTAATTTTTTTCATGTGGATCTCATATTTTATTCACTTTTTTCAAAGTGATTACGTGACGGTTGCACAATTCACAATTGTAAATATCTTTCTCTATTATTAGTTTCTGTTTAATACGTTATTCATTTTTGTTGCAACTTTGTGCACACATAGAGTCGACTCAAGGGTAAGGCTACGTAGGCCATTGCCTAAGGCGCTACCCTATCCAAGGCCCCAAAATTAAAAGTGAAGATGTTTTTTATTTTAATTATTTTAGAAAAAAAATATAAAAACCTTAAATAAAAATTTAAATAATTTTTTATATTTTTCAATGTATGCAAGACCTCATGATACTAAATTTAATGTTTAATACAATGAAGAATTTATATTTTTAAATAATTTTTTCTAAGATCTTACTAAATTGAGGGGCAAAATTTACAATAAGGCCTCGTTTTAAATTGTTAAATTACATATAAACAATTAAATTTTCAATAAGGCCTCGTTTTAAATTGTTAAATTACATATAAACTCAAAATTTTTTATTTCAATATTTTAAATAAAGCCTCATTTTATTGAAGATTTTGAAAAATATTCAATATAATAACTTATATTTTATTATATTATAATTAAGAGTGACTCATTTAGATTTTGCTTTAGGCCTTAATTTGTATTGAATTGTCCCTGTACATAAGTGTACTTAGCATTCGAGCACACAAGTTTCAACATTATGTTAAAGGAGTCCATTTGCCATGCATCCTGGATGGAGAGGGTAAAAAGCCAACCCAAGAGTCCAATGCCCCGCAGACCAAAGAGGCCTATCAGTTTGGTAAAACAAAGATAATAACCTTTGATGGGCTTCTCCCACAAATAAGAGGTATGTTCGACCCAACCTAAGAGTATTAAGACACCAACAAAAGTGGTCAGGGGTGACATACACTGACCTGTCAACCGCCCTGAATCATAACTAGTATGTGGCTAGGAAGCGTGTGGGAGAAGCTATAACCACCAGTCACCTGGCAAAAGGAAGGTAGGCGCCATCAGGACAAGCCGAGGGGATGCAAACTCCTTAAGTCCCTTGAGAACAGCTGCTAGGAAGCATGTGAGAGAAGCTATAACCACCATTCACTTAGGAAAATGGAGGTGGGCACCACCAAGATAGGCCGAGGGGACACAAACTCCTCAAGTCCCTAGAAAATGGCTGCTACAAAGCGTGCATGAGAGGCAACCACGACTCATACACTAAGGAAATAAAGGTAGGAGCCGAAATGATGGTTGTGAAACATCATGGGACACGATGGGATATATACTTAGGAATGGAAGCAACAACACCCCCAACAACCTAGTATAAAAACCCATTCAAGGTATGCTCAAACTCATGAAATTTGAGAGCAAAGAAAATGCTTCCTAAAAATGAAATTAACTTAAATATCGGAGGGTCGCCTGACCACCCTCGAGCTCCATTCTATATTTGTATGCTTGCAGGTCCCTTGATTCACCCCAGCTGTTTGATGAGTCGTCCTGATTCGTACGAAACATGTCCAAAACACTAGACACCGCAATTCATCGGCAAATCATAGCCAACAGCCGGGCCACCACAATAAAAATGGCTGCCATCGCTTATAAATACTGTGTTGCGTATGGCTCGTATGCATAGCATGGTATGATTGCGTCTTGCTTTGTTCGGTTTCAGTGTTTCACTGGAACGGTTGGTTGGGGAACTGAAAATAGGCATATTTGGTTCGGGGCGGTTTAGATGGCAGGTAGTACGACTGTACAAACTACAAGGTTTGCCATTGTGGTTTGAGAATGAAAGAGTTTTCCCGCAACATTGTCTAGGTAGTTTAAAAACTCTTCAGTATGGAGAACACCACTCAGCCCGACCAAATTTCCTTATTATTTTTTTTTT
>QEOT01005389.1:0-45714 GCA_003123785.1 Pterocarya stenoptera
ACCTGTAGAGCTTTTCAGCTTCCGAAGAGTACGTTCTGCCATGCTGTTTACACCACGCTTCGAAGACTTCGGAGGCGCGTGAAGGAGAAGATAAGGTGATGTGCGTAGGAAGAAGAAGAAAAAGAAAAGTGAGGAGAAAGGAAGAAAGAGGATTCATTTTCTTTTTTTCTTTTTCCGAGGGGCGATTATCGGGTCCAGCTTGTTGTTTGGACGGGGGGAGCCAAAAAAAGCGGTGGAGAGGCAAACAAATTATGAAACTTGGCTTTCTTCGTATAAAGAAAGGACCTAGCTCTTTTAACATATTCTTTAACATGTTCTCATCTTATCCATGTGTGTGCAAAATATCACCATCTATGATGTAAATTATTTTCTAAAAAATCTCAATTGTATTGAATTATTTTCTATGAGTAGTGTTAACGTTGCATTTCGCACATCTTTAGGTCAAGTTTCGACAACTTAGGTCTTCTGAAATGAGTCAGCAAAAGATAGGAGAGAAGGTAACAAGAAGAAGACGGCCTTGGGCCGGGGAGTATCTGATGCCAAAGTTAGTAAATGTTATTGTAAAGTTTGAAAATAAGTGAGAGTCTAAAAATCAAAGAGATTTCTCGTACCTGGAGTTTGCTATTTATATCGTGGGTTCGGAGAAATGCAGATCGTCTTTGTCTCCACAGAATTCATGCCTCTTCTAATGTTTCTACTATCAAAGTTTTTAATACGGTGTGACTTTGCGACAGCACCATAAATGTGGCGTGTAGTTCGGTAGTGGTATCATTAATGCGGCGTGGTTTCTTGAGCTTACGTTTATCCTATGTGAGCCGTAGATGATCTAATCTCGATGGATCGAGGGCCTTCTACATTTCCTAATGTGCCTTATGCGAGTTTCTAGGTTCTGAATGCAGTCGTGGGCTGCCAGGCTGACCTGTCTTATCGGTTACTCGACTCCGTTCCTTGGTAGATGCTTTGCCCCTTGTGCGGTCCCAGTGGCCCTTGAACCATCTACGACTCACAAGAGATAAACACAAGGCCATGGAACCACGTCACATTAATGGTGCCACTACAGAGCTACACGTCACATTTATGGTGCCATCGTAGAGTCAAAGGACTCTGACAACAGAAACATCAGAAGATACATGAACTCTGTAGAGATAAAGACGATCTGCACTTCTTCCAACCCACGGTATAAATAATAAGCTCCAGGTACGAGAAAACTCTCTGATCCCTAGACTCTCTCACTTATTTACAAATTATCAAAAACATTTACTAACTTTAGCATCAGAGACTCTCCAACTCCCAATGTTGCCCTCTTCTAGTTACCTCATCTCCTATCTTTTGCAAGCCCATTTCAGAAGACTTGAGTTATCAGAGTTTAGCCCAAAGGTGTGTGAAACATGACGTTAACAAATAGAATTAAAAGATTCTTAACCATTATTTGGAGCTATTCGACAACCTTGAAGATGGCTCTCGCTACCTCTCGAATCTTGACTAGTTTGGGTAGTAGAGTATTCTCAAAATATCTACTACTATTTATTATTTTTCACCTACTATTCAATATTGTATTCTTAATTTTTCAGTATTTTTTTGCTACTATTCATTGAATATCTGAGATTACCTCACAACCCAAACATAACTTAAGACTATGTTTATAACATCCAAACCCGTGGAGGAACCCAAACCACCTATAAAACGGCGTGGTTTTGATGTATGAATTTCTCATTTTCTTTTCCCTCTCTTTTTTTTCCTTCCCCCAATNACCAAAAGGTGAAGACCCACTCCACTACCACTCGGTGTGTTGTGTAAGTTTCCACCACCCCACAATCTAGCCACATTGAAGTCCAGTAGCCATGTCTCCTTTTACAACCACCACACTGTTGCCTAAACTACCATCACTAAAGCCAAGCCTCTCTCTGTCGTCGTCCTTGCACCACCACCACCAAAAGGTGAAGACCTACTCCATTACCACTCGGTCACAAACCACCAAGCACCAAAGCCAAGCCGTACCCAACCATCTTCACCCAACACCATCTAGACAGAGCACTCCTATGCATAACCTAGCTGCCACTACACCCTTGAACAGCCGCACGTAGAGGCAACCAACCATAGATGAAGAAGATTGGCCAACCCCTGTTTCTCCACACGAAAACAAGGCACTTGTTTCCTCCATAGTGAGCCACAATGCCGCCCATTGCTCAGCCTCAAGCGAGAACCACCTAGAAGAGCTATAGAAAACATCGATCGTGTCACCACAGGTTCGTTATGTTCCTCCCGATAAGCCCGCCCGAACCATTCTCCCCACTATCTCACTCTTTGTCCTTTTTTCCCTCACGAAAAATCCCTCTATCTCCTTCTTTGCCTTGATCTTAGCCACCACCAGTCACTTAGTCGCCGCGACCACCATGAGACATTTTCTTTCCATATTATAGTATGTGCACCAACAAGCTGGATAACACCCCCTCTCTACCTCTCGGTGAGTGCTCTCTCTCTCTCTACTTGATTCCCTCTCCCTTACATGCACTGCACAACTGCAGTTGTGCTCTACCATCAACCCAGCCAGCCACGACTTCACTACTAGCTGCCTCTCCCTCTCAGTGAGTCCATTGCATGACCATGAGGTCCCGAGTGTTATATGGCTTCTTTTCTTTTTATTTCTAGCCTTTCCATTGCTGCCCTTCATAATTTATATTAATACCAGTATGATCCAAAAAACATTTTATGCTAGGTTTTTGGGTTTAATTTGGGCCAGACTTGGTGAAGAGTTGGACTTGTGTTTGAGTGGGAATTATGTTAAGTAAATATTAAGTGGATATGTATTTTATGTGGACTTGGTTTTATTTGAGTAAATTTGTGGGCCATACACTTTATTTTATAGAAATAATTTAGAGTTAAGGTTAGAGTTGTGAGAATTTTAGAAATTCTAAGGAAAAAATAGGTTATTTTAGTATTTTAGGATTAAATATAAAAATACATGTGCAATTGGAAATAGAAGTTACGTGACTATTTTATATGTGATGATTGATATTCGTTTTGTACTGTTATGAAAAATTCAGAGAAGATTAAAAGGTCGAGATAAGTGGAATTTCTATAGTAGACTTTGCATAAAAAAATGAACTGAAGTTGATTTTGGAAAGTATGCATGTTTTATTATGAAAAGAAATTTGCAATAACCCCAATTATTTGTTTTGCATTACTCATGAAGTTTGTATAAAAGAGAAAAGTATTGTTGTCATGACTGGCGTAGACATGAGCAAATTTTTAATATTCTGTTTCTGAACTATACAAAAGGATGTGAATATGAGATTTATGAAAATTTGTACATGTGAAGTGAAAATGTTCTGAATCTGTTTTTGAATATGTGAAATGATCTGAATCTATTTAGTATTCTGTTTGATATGATGTAGCATCTGAAAACCTATAGCATGACCTTTTGATTCTGTTCTGTTTCTGATATGTTCCATTAAGGCCTTGCCATGAGTATAATAGTGCTATACAATCCCGCCATATATATAACGGTGGTTTATAGCCCCATCACTGGAGTTAAACATGGTATATGACCCTACTACTGGTATAATAGTGATATACGGCCCTGCCACGGGTATAATAATGTATACAGCCCTACCATGAGTATAATAGTGGCATACGGCCCCACCACGGATATAATAATGGTTTATAACTTTATCACAGGGATTAAACATGATATATGTCCTAACGTGATGCTCTGATATGATATAAAAATAATGTCTCGGTTTATGATATACCAAAGGATTTGTGAATAATAATGTTTTTTAAAGTTTCACTTCGATATTTTGATAATATGTTCTGATTTTGCATTCTGAAAGTAAATATCTTGTGTTACATTCTAAATTATGTAAATACACATGTTTACATACTAGTATATATTCTCTATTTTCTGAGTTATTGAGAACTCACCTCTTACATTCACAATATTTTTTAGATAATTTAAATATTTTAATCTGAGGATAAAAATTATAGAGCATGGCGAGATGATTTAAGCATAGTAGATTAAATACAAAAGGTTTCTATAAATATTGGTGAATTTTATGAAGTGATTTTGTTGTGTTTTAATAACTTGGTATTTTGGGAGGTTGATTATATTGAGGTAGTTAGTTTAAAACAATAATGTTTATATGGCATTGAGAATTTAGAGTCTATAAATATATCATTGGAATATGAGTTTAAGTGAAAAGAAGTAACTCTTCGACCCCACCAGGATCAGGGTGCCACAATATTTATAATACAAACTCACCTCAAATCATTTCAAATAAATTATTGATAGGATCCATTTTTTTTTTTTTGAACTTTCTATGAAAAAGTTAAATCTATATCAACCTATTCCGTACATTTGAACATATATTTCAACATATTTATATTTAAACATATTTCAATGGGGCCCACAAAATATTATTATTCATAAATCAACTTAGATCGTCTACAATCATCTCAGCATCCAAAAATAGCCTAAATTACCATCCAACCTCGATGTTTATCTTTTTAATTAAATTTCTTATTTATTATTTTTATTAGAATTAATTTAATTAAATCTATATGAGTTTTTCTTTTTAGTTAAAACATTGACATGTGAATTTTTTAAAATAGCGTTATATGTACTTACAATTTTACGCATAACATTGTGAGTAATGCTACATATAGTTGTAGAGTGTGCAAGTGCTGCACAATCGCTTTGAAAAAGAATAGGATCTATTATTAAAAAATTAATTATTTTTTTTCATGTGAATCACGTATTTATTAACTTTTTTTAAAATAATTGCACAATATTTACACACTTCTCGGCTGCAAATATCATTTCTTTAACATTATACATTGAATGACAATTTTATTTTATCAATAAAATGTTCACAATTTCAATAATTAATGCGTTAATGTGTAAAATATAATAATGAATTTAAAGTTTATGGGGCCCACTAAAAAGATAAGTTTAAATGTGTTTGAATATTAAGATGAATTTAAATGTATTTATAAAAGTTGAAAAAAATTATAGGTTCTGCTATAAATATGTATTGAGTTAAAAAAAATCGTAGATCGCACGTATAAAAATATTTTAAGTTGAATGATGTTTAATAATTTATAAATTATGTATTTAAATATTAAACTAGATTTAAATTTGAACTCATTTGTGAGTCAATGTTCCAAACGAGCCCATTACTCCTTTCTTCCGTGAAGATCCCTATCTGGAAATTGGAATGCTATCTCTACATAATAAAAATATTAGTATAAAATAAGATAGGAAATTGACATATTTGTTATTATTTTAAAATATAAAAAATGCTCGTGGTAGAAAATCGAAAGAACTTGCGACAAATCGAACTCACTTCTACAGCGCTTAAACTGTAATTTGCCCTTATCTATAGTCTCCCATTCTCTTCCCTGCCCATAGAGATCCGAGTGTACTGCAAGGCTCAGACCTTTATTGCCGATCTTCTACGTATTCGCTTCCACTGACCCGTAAAGAGTCCCTGACGTAGAAACGCCGCCAGCTGTCTCTCCGCCCTCACCCCTGAGGCACTCTGTCGAATACACGACCGAAGCTCCAGAACTTTTACAATTTCTTTCCCCTTTATTTTTCTTTTCGGTGCAACGAGGCGTTCCGCCATGGACGTTGATCCCCGCCACTACGAGCACGTTGTGAGTTTCTAACCCGCTCCCGCACCACCCTTGATTCAATCTCCTGGAATTTATGTTTTGTAATGTTGGAAAGTTTCTACCTTGTATTCGTTCAGAAAACAATGATTTCTATGCAAATTAAAATGATTTTTCAGTAATTAATCGCATTGCTTATGATGTTGACCCTTTTTCTGGATAAAATAATCGAAACCCTAATTGGTGCTTTTTTTTGTTCTTCTCATCCAATCGTTGATGCGAAATCATTATGCAACTAAGTACCACTAGGCTTCCATTCATGAGAATCAACAAGCGCATATACAATAAAAAAAATCAGTCCATTTCTCCCCGAAGTCACTCTTCAATACATACAATAGAAACTGGTAATTAACATTGTCGTAATTATGCTTCAGACCCAATTTACACAACACTCCGGGGTCTGATAATTTGGTGGAAAATCTTGGAAGTACGAATGGATCCAATAAACTGATGCGTGTTTGTACCCTACAAGCATGCATGAATGGATGCATGCAACACAAATGGGTGTTGGGATTTTACTGTAAATGTCTGACGTATTCTTTAAATTATGTGACAGTAGGACATATACATATTGCTACTTGTAAAAAAAGGGGGCATGCCATAATTGGAGAAATTGCCATCACTACTTTGGCTTATAATGTTTTATCTGAATAAAATCTAATTTGTAATATAGACTATTAGACTACATGCCATTTTCTGTTAAATGGAATCAAACCTAAATGGTTTTGGGTGGTTGTAGATCTAAAAAGTTCACAAGCATTTTTCATATGCGGGGTTTCCAACTTAAACGTGGACTCACAATACTTTAGATGCTTTTAAAGTGCACTGGACATCCCCAATTACAGGAGAGGATATAAACTCTTGCTTGTATTGTTGTTTCACATTTTCTATAGGTTGCCTTTTTATTATGATTTCATGGTCTTATGTATTTCTTCTCCTTCAAATAATGAAAATCAGCAACAAAGATCACCATTGGTGTTACTGTTTCTTATTGGGCTCTATCTCTCTTAAAATTTTGGGGATTTTGTCTTCATGTGTCATTGCCAGGCTATCAACGACAATGACATCCGCAATGTTGTTCTATCATATCTTGTCCATAATTGTTTCAATGAAACTGTGGAGTCATTCATCACTAGCACGGGGATGAAGCAGCCTGCTGATTATCTCGAGGGCATGGAGAAAAGAAAAAGTAAGTGAAATTACTCTTTTGGTGGGAAAGTAGGGTTTGGAGCTCTTTTGTTACTCACAGAAACCTTTCTACAATGGATCACTTACTCTTCCACAGCACGTCTGTACTTGCATGAATGAAGCATTACATTTATACCAAGTTTTTAGTTGTAATTTTTATAGGTGCTTTATGGGTAAATCGTGTGTTTATTTTAATATTTGATTTTACACTATTGCATATGTTGAGTACTTGTTTAATGATGCATCTGATTATATAATTCCTGCTCAGGAATTTTTCATTTTGCCCTGGAGGGAAATGCACTTAAGGCCATTGAGCTGACAAATCAGCTGGCACACGACTTGCTGGAGAAAAAAGAGGACTTGCATTTTGATCTATTAGGCATTCATTTTGGTGAACTTGTACGCTCTAAAAAATGGTACCCCCGTTAGCAATGATATTTCCAAGAGATGAGGTGCATGTTTTTTTATCCTTTCTAAGTTTTTGTTTCCTTGCCAGCACAGAAGCTTTGGAGTTTGCTATGACCAAGTTGACCCCTTTTGGGAAGGTGCAACAATACATTGAGAAACTTGAAGTATGTTTCTTTTCGTCTCAAAATTTTTTCAAGTACTTCCAGAACATTTATCTGGTCTACATTGTAATGAAAGGGATGTCTGTTGTTGCTGCAGGATTTTATGGCGCTGCTAGCTTATGAAGAGCCAGATAAGTCCCCAATGTTTCATCTGCTTAGCTTAGACTACAGGCAGCAAGTCGCAGATAGCTTGAATCGGGCAATTCTTGGTTTGTTTCTTGATATCCTATGTGCTGCTATGTTTTAGGAGGCTCTGAAGATTAATGTTTTCCCTGCAAGGATCATTTGCTGATGATGTGCTATTGTTCAAAATGTGCAATGCAATTAATTTTAATCAATAAATGCTTTGTCTTGTGTCTAATGGTTAATGTCAGCACACATGAACCTGCCCAGCTACACAGCAATGGAAAGGCTGATACAACAGACAACAGTCGTTAGACAATGCTTAAGTCAGGAGCTTGGCAAGGTAACCTGCCGTTCATGAATTTCTGAAGCTCCATATTTCAGCTAATTGCGGGCCACATGGTAGGTTCTGGGATAGTTTGCCTTTGTTGTATCCCTGGAAACAGGAACAGCAAACTAGATCAGTCATTTAAAGTCAATAGAGTAGTCATCTAAATAATTTGTACTGAATGCTTGGATCGGTTAGGAACAAGACTAGTTGGTGCCAATCTCTCTCTCTCTCTCTCTCTCATATGGGTGGCAGTTGTTGTTGTTAGTAGAGTCCCTAATATTGAATTGGTTTGTTGTTCTCAAACTGGGGCAAGAGGCTCGAATTTTAGAAAAACCATTCAGTCATTATCACACAATTAAGTAGTAGCCAGGGCTGTCTGACTTCCCAAAAATAAAAAAAGAAATAGTATCCAGGACGGCATTTGAGGTACACAGGAGCCATTCACAATTTCACAGCACATAAAATGTGAATGAAGTAAGTAATTGGTGTACTCACTCTTTTGTTGTGGTTTTGTAGGATGGGCTTCCACCATTTTCCTTGAAGGATTTCCTCAAAAGCTGAATGGACGAGTGTTTGAAGCATTGCTGGCGATGGGTAAACGCTTATTCAGCTTGAGTTTTTGGATTTGGTGTAAGGTTTGCTGATGGGGAAAAAAGTCTTCACCGCTTGCTCTTTCTGTGAAGACGGTGAGTGGGCTGTCTCGTGTATGCGTTCTCCTGCTTTTAGTGAGGCATGACCCTCGTCCTGAGTGCCCATTGTGAGAACCATGATTGCCTTCAACTTCGTGCGAATTGGTCTGTCTTCTTTATTTATGTTGTTGATCCACGTTTGTGGCATGCACATGCTACCTTTGCATATATTCAGACGTTAGGGATTTCCGATTATCTTGTAATGTTATATCCGTTGAGCATTTCCGCCAATTTCACTTATTTGGCTTAATGCGAGATTGCAATTTGCAACGCATAATGAACTTATGGTGATGAAGCACAATTGATAAAAGTCATGCCCTTCTATTTCTCGTATCAGTTATTTCGTATTACGTCGAATTGCGAGTTAAATTTTCATAATTCTTTTGTGATTCAAATTTCAAACATTTATATTTATTGCATAGACAGTCTTAAACGGTGTTATCAAAGCTAGTCCACTTCTCTTAGTAATACAATCTTTTAATTTTGATGGTGTTAAAGTCCCTCTTCTTCTAACCCTAGGGGGCTTGGGCTTAAGGGTATGCTCCTCTCATGTTTAACGTGTAAAATCTTTTAGGTGCAAACAATCTTTAGGAGTTATCGGACTAAGAGATTTTTTTCTTGAATTATCCAAAGTGTATAGTGAGAAACTCCTTGTCAAGGGTCTGTGCGCCCTTGAGATTAGTTGGGACAGTGTTCTTGGACACTTTATGTCAATAAAAAGAAGGTTCATCTTCTTTTGAGACATTGACACAATCTAAGTTATGGTTTACATTTGAAAAATTATATAATAAAACAGTTGAACCTCCCTCTTAAACTTGTAGTTAAACAACTCCCATGCCTATATGTTATCTCACTAGAGAGAGCCTGGCTGATGGAGATAACATTTTATGTTCAACGGTCACGTTTGAGTTGTATCAATTTATAAACATTTGATTATATGAGTCAATTTGAATATAATCTGTTAAGTTAAATGGATCAAACTTTCAAATTCTAACACGATCAATTTAAATAACGTATAATCCATTTTGACTCGTTTGATAATTAATTAGAAACGATTCAAAACGACACAACTTATTTTAGCCTATTTCATATAAATGGATTGAACTAACCTGCATAACTCATTAAACTCGATTAAGATAATTTTACATAAAAGTTAAAATTTATATTTATTAGTAGCCACAATATCTAAAAAAACAATAAAACTACTTACTAATAAAAAATATCAATATTTTTCAAATTTTAACCTATAATAAAACCAATATTACAAATTCAACAATAACAAATATGAACATAGGTCAAGAATTACAATTTCAACAATAAAAACATAAACATATTGAGAAATACCAATATTACAATCTAACAATAATAAAATTATAATTTTAAAGTAAAATTTAAATAAATTATTGCGGGTTAATTTTGAATAAAGTGGATTGACTTATTATTAACTCTCTTATTAATCGTATCTTAACAGGTCATTCTGTTTTTACCCGAACCCATTTATATCCAATCCAAATTCATTAATTTCATATCAATTTCACAAGTCATGTCAGATATTGCCACAACAGCTGCCGAGCCTCCGCAATGTGCATGCCATAGACAATTTATGGCTGTGGCATTGTTATCGTTGTGGGAAGCGACGACGTTAGTTAAAAGGGTGCAGCACTTCGCATGCATAACCTACAAATAAAGGCAGCACTCTTTAAAACGACCAACCGTTTCCACTACTGAGAGACTGTTAAAACACAGGTGTGCCATTGCCAGAGGATTCTCTCAAATCTGTCCGAGTCAGAGTGAGGCTCTTCTATTCAGATAATGCCTTGGCTGATTTCTGCACCATCCTCACCTTCGTATCTCAGCGTACGCCTCCATAACAATACGTTTTTCTCCGCTCGAGTTTTCTCGGAAAGGTATTCTTTCTCGAAGAAGAAGAAGATTTTATTTAGCTTTGATTTGTCAAATATTTATTGCCTAGAAGAAACGAACTTCATGGTTCTTCATAAGTTAAATAAAATAAAAAAAAACATAAAATTTGACGGTGCGTTTTGTTGCACTGAAAAAAAGTCCCAGAAAACAATGAGAAATCAAAGAATATGACTTGTTTCAATTTAGTAATTTACTGGTGGATTTAAATATATATATTTCTTTCTTGCCCCAACTTTTCGCATCATTATGAAATTTATGATGGAAGCATTACTGCAATTACATTTTTCTTGTTTGCTGAGAAATTTGAAATCTTCAAGTTCTTTCTCGGCGTAATATAGTAGTGAGCAAATGAAGTTTTAGGGTTTTTTATTTTCATTTTTTATTTTTAATAAAGGAATCGTAGGAACTACTGATTGTTTCTTCCCATAAAACCTTTTCCCGTCCTGTTTCTTTAAAAGTTACGTTTTACCTTGAAGGATTTGTGGTGAGAAAGCAACCAAGATTACCAAAGATGATTTCTGTAATTAGATATACTAGGGATAAGTTTGCCTCAAAAGAGTTGCTCGAGAACGCAGACATTTTATAGTTAGCATTGCATGATACGATCTTCTGACTCGGGGTGCGCTTATTTTATGCCAAGACCTTGTCATTCAGAATGGTGATGAATTCTGTTTTCCAGAGGATTTGTTCACATTCCTAATGCTTAACAAAAGATGAAGCCAATTGTATTCGGTGGTAACTCCAGACGCTGCTTGATGAATGCACCTGATGTTTCAGCTTTTAATCATTTAGACAAATTTGTTGTGATTTACTGTTTTATGTATGCTGATATGTAGTAATTTGGATATGCTTCAAGCACATCATAAGAAAAATATGTGAATTTTCTGAAGCTTTTTTCTACTAAAACAAGACCCAAGGAAAACACATTTCAGATTATCTTGGAAAACTGGAATAACCTTTCACATGAGCATATGAAATTACTTTGTTGTTTCCATTGAAACTCCTCATTTCTATGTATTTTATTGGATAACTTCATTCCTATTTTTTAATCAGAATCCTTATGCGATATCTTTTTCCCCCCCTCTTGTCTTCTTATTGCATTAATAGATCAAGAGGCCTTCTAATCTATCGGCATAGTCAACGCAAAAGCAATTCCAAAAATTGTGCATACCACACAGTGAAGTGCCAAATTGCCAGGGTGAATGAGAGTCCTTCCTCAAGCCCTGCTACGTTGATCAACGAACCTCACAAGTATTTTGATCAGGCTATCATCACAGTCCGTGCTGGAGATGGAGGCCACGGTGCCATTCTTAACATGCCTAACCAGAGAGCTGGTAAGTCTCAAGGAAAGCATGAAAAGGAGAAGACACGGAGGAAAAGTTTGTATAAAAGGGATTTTGATGGTTCACTTATCCTGCCTATGGGCGGGCATGGAGGGGATGTAGTGATATATGCAGATGAAGGGAAAGATACATTATTGGAATTTCACAAGAAAGGCCGATATAATGCAAAGCGTGGTGGAAATGTTGATGCAATGGGTGTTTTGACTTCCCAGTTGCACAACGGACTTGCTGCACCAACTTTGCGCATTCCTGTGCCTGTAGGTTTGTATGTTATGTTCCTAATTTTGACAAAGATAACTGTCATTGCATGTTAAGAGAATTATAGTGGGGAAGATCCTTTACTAGATCTGATTATGTAGGTGGTTTCCCCCTCCCTTTATTATCTCTAGTTCAAACGAGGATGAGAATATGCTAGGATGGTCAATTCTCATTTAAACATTCACCTATTAAAAAACCTCTCATTGAAACTTTCAGAAAAAATAGTTGCTTCATGCGTACTGTTTTCTCTCCTAATCTGATGACAGGTACAGTTGTGAAACGTAAGCGGGGGAAGTTGTTGGCTGATCTGGCACATCCAGGTGATGAAGTCCTAGTTGCTAGGGGTGGGCAAGGAGGGGTAAGTAAATCGATTTTTTTTTTTTTCCAGTTTACTTGTCTCAGTGTAATAGTGAGTGCATAGCATTTGTTGTCTCTTTCTTTGATTCATTTATTTTCCAAAGTTATGCTCTTTATTGTCTAGACATTCTGCCTAAGATGGAGTAATGGTAAAGTTTCGGTTCATTGGAATATCAAAATTTAAATAATGGGCCTGAGAATATCAAAATATTACATGCATGTTATCTTCAATGTGCCCGCAGGTTATCATCAGGATTTAAGAGCAAATATTTTTAACTTGGGTGCTCAATGTTGATATGTAATTCTAAACTTTTCTTGATCAATTATTTTTGACAGATTAGCTTGGTAGAAATGCCAGAGCATCGAAGGAAAAAGCTGATGGCTTTGACCACAAATGTGATGAGAGATGACAGTGATAAGGTAAGCATGGCAAGTTATATGCCTTTCTTGTCATACACATATGTGAATCTTTATAAATATATTGCAGGTTTTAGTTCTTGGTCAACCCGGGGAGGAAGTTAGTTTGGAGTTGATTCTACGCATTGTTGCTGATGTTGGTTTAGTTGTAAGTACTGCTTGGTTTACATGAAGAGCTTGGTTGCATTAATAGTTGCCTATGTTTTCATTGTTATCATTTACCCTAGTTAGGTACTTCTCATGTATACATCCTATGTACTTGGGCTTTGCCTTCTTTTATGAATAAAACTTCTCGATTACCTATCAAAAAAAATTTTTGCTGCTTATTAAAAAATTTTTTTTTAAAAATTTTCATGGTCCAGTGTAAGAATTTGTAGTTATAAGTTTGTTTTAAAGTAATAAAGATAATGGAAAAGGAAAACCCAACTGAACTCTTCACATTTCATTACTGATTTAAAGGATGCAGTCATCCTTACTGATGTAGTTACTTCCGCTTCCCATATATTTAAGAAAAAATCTGTGGATTGGTAGATTACTAATTATAATTATTGATTTAATTTTCTTCTAGATTACTAGAGTTGCTCTTGTTGTAGGGACTCCCAAATGCTGGAAAATCAACCCTTTTGGCAGCCATTACTCTTGCAAAACCTGATATTGCTGACTATCCTTTTACCACATTAATGCCAAACCTTGGACGGCTTGATGGTGATCCTAGTTTAGGAGCGCGGATGTACTCATCTGAGGCAACATTGGCTGATTTGCCTGGTCTTATAGAGGGTGCTCATCTAGGGAAGGTTTGTGTGTTTTTCATGTCAATTGCCTACTTACACTATAAAGTAAAACGTTGCTAAATTTGACATCTGTACCATCTTTCAGGGTCTTGGTCGCAACTTCTTGAGGCATCTAAGGAGGACTCGGCTCTTGGTCCATGTTGTTGATGCAGCTGCTGATAACCCTGTAAATGACTACAGAACAGTAAAAGAAGTATGTGCTCTCCTTCTTGAATAATACTGATATATGTTTAACTGGGCTGCTAGCACAAGGGCTTGAGTGGGATGTAAAGCTGAGTGGGAGATTAGGATCATGATTTTGAGCTGTCAAATCTTTTAGTGAAAAAATGACAATGTCCGGATGTTCTAGAGTTTTCTTCATTGTCTTTAGCATTCCTGGGAGTTCGAATGTGAAAAGCCTATGGAAATAATTTATCACATGGTTATTCTTACGTATTAACTTTTTAATCTTTCACATATAAACACTGGGATTTTATGGTCTTGCAGGAATTGCGAATGTACAATCCTGATTACCTTGAACGACCATTCATTGTGGTGCTAAATAAGATTGACCTTCCAGAGGTATGTGCCTTTGATTGTTCCTTTCAGATTTGGAACCCCTTTCCTTGGTATTATCTTCTTTTCATATCCTAGTGCTGTTAGTATTAATCTTATTAATCTTTCCATTTCTTATGTTAATTGAAATTTAAGAATTCTGTAATTACTATTTCAGGCAAGAGACAGGCTTTCATCTTTGACTGAAAAAATAATGAGGATCGGAAGTGATGGTGCATCTTCTAAGCCAGAAACGAGCTCTGATGACGTTCTCCAATTGCTTTCCAGTGGAGCCCCGCATGCAGATGTATCTTCTCCAGGGATTCAAAGTAAGGATGAGAAGGAGAAAGAAATTGAGGACTATCCACGCCCCCTTGCAGTTGTAGGAGTTAGTGTCCTGTAAGTTCCCGTTGTCTTTATGTCTTTTCTCTTCAAGTACTATGTTTTTCTATATTTTACCTCAAATCCTTTTTTGGGTGTTCTATAGCAGCTTCTGTTTCTTGAGTGAAAATTCCCGATCATGTACAGCCATTTTTACTTTTTGGCCATCTGTTTCGGAGATAGTCTATGAGCTGCTGGTTGTGTTTTCCTACTCTTCAATGCAAAAAAAATTGACTTGTTAGTTCTTTTTGGACACAGTTCAGGTTGTGGTGAACAAGTTACCTAATTTATAGTGCTCGTAACATGAAAATGTAGTTTGTGCTGCTTCCCCCCCTCTATTTGGGTCCAAGGGCACAGGATAACCCTACCATTTTATGTTTTGTATAGCAGGAAAGGTATCAGGATAAATGAAATGTTGAAGGAGATAAGGGCAGCCCTGAAGAAGTGCAGAGATCCCGATGAAGCTTTGAAGTTGGGCGCGCAATCTTGAGATTGGCCTTCAAGGCTCCATCAATTTACACCGGCTCTTTTATGGGTTTTGATAATTTTGGTCCAGCTATCACTGTCCGGGAAAATTTTCATTTTCTTGTAAATGCCAGTTAGTGTCCATGCTAGCAATTACTGCTTACAATGCATGCATGTACAGGTTGTGGTTGGGTGTTGGTGAGAGCGAAGCTGCTTATTAAGAGGGTTGTGCCGTGATGATGATGAGAATGTGTGGGGTGGGCTTCGTGTTTCGAAATTTAAAATACTTTCAGAATGTAATTCAAACTTTTTGTGTCACCGTTGCTATTTTGAGCTCATTTATTTTACTTATTGTAGATCTTGGACATCCCAAGCGGCCGCACCCATTTAGTTTGGGACGTTTAGGTTATTTAGATCAGACTTTTACCCTCTGCCCTCTGGGACTCCAATGCTTTTGCTATGTATTTGTAAGTGTCCTTTCAATTTGATGACGAATCTTTTGTGAATTGAATTATATCTTTTTCATTTTAGGTTAATTTCTCATATGCATTAGTGTCGTGGTCTAGTGTAAGACGAGCACAGAGGAGAGGTACACCCCAATACAATAATTACAGTTCAAAAGTGATGAAATATAAATAAATAAAATGGGTTTTGGGACCAATTTCTTAGTCCCCACCCATACTCTACAAATAGGACGTCATTTTAAAAGATAGGTTTTAAGTAAGTCACCGTTGGAGGCAGTGTAAGCTATGG
The DNA here is from genome assembly GCA_003123785.1 of Pterocarya stenoptera. Taxonomy (NCBI): domain Eukaryota; kingdom Viridiplantae; phylum Streptophyta; class Magnoliopsida; order Fagales; family Juglandaceae; genus Pterocarya; species Pterocarya stenoptera. The sequence goes on from QEOT01005389.1 coordinate 15,796, forward strand.
GTACATTGCAGTTTGTTGTCTTGAAATATTTTTAGAGAGATCCGTAATCCCTTTTTCAAGATCATTGGTTAGGACAAGTGATAATATAGTATAAAGATCAGCATCGGATGGACTGATTTGGGGTGGATCATCTATTTTTTGGTATCTCTGTGGTGGCGCATGAAGGCCATGCGTCGATGGTTGAGAGGTGAGGTAGGACAGATCTGAAAAATTGTGAGGTGGGGAATCTGCTGGTACGACACGTGTAGCCGACAGAGTCGTCGAGGTGCAGCAACACGTAAAGACCACGCACGGAAGCAAACCAACCGGGAGGGTCACGCATCGAGACTTTTGGTGTGGTTCCACGTCGTCCCAATAGATCGGCGGCAATTGGATTGCATGGTGGGGCGCATGTCAAATGATGGTGGCTGGAGTGCAGTAAATCATCTAATGAAAACTGAACTGGTGGAGGGGAGAAGATAAAAAAAACAGTACCATGAAAGTATATTCATATAGTGGTAATGGAAAAGAAATAGAGATGAAAAAGAGGGTGGAAAACATGTCACAACTCTCATACTCCTCTCGGACAAGGCATTTGGAATGATTTGGACTTCCTAAAAAAAATTAAGAGCTTCTCGAACGGCTAAATTCTTTAGTGGGACTCACAGAGGAGAGGTATTCCGTAACTATAAGCGCAAAGGATGCTATCTACCAAAGATTGAGGAGGATTCAGAGTATATAGCTGATCTTTATCGAAAAACTCGTAGCGTGGGCCCTTTACAGTACTGGACCGAGGATAAATCCTAAAAAGATTGAATATGTTCACACAGACATCAGGGCTGACTCCCATCACTTCATGGGAACTGGGAACCCCACGTATCAATCTCTCTGCTTTGCTAATTGTCGTGCCCAACTGATTTTGGGAACCCCCAACTATGTTCTTATCCGCAAGCGTCTGCACGTTAAAGACACCACCACCCCTAAAATATAGAAAAATGACAATTATCCAATTCCATTCTCCTTCTCCTCCTCAGTAATTTAGAAAAAGAAAAATGAAAGACAAAATGAAAAGCATATTTAGATATGTATATGCATGTATTATATACATGATTTTCTCCGTTTGCCACCTGAGCTCGTGCTCAAACAAAGGCCGAAGCCATGTGTGTCTAAGAGAAACAAACAGTGAGGCTGTGCGTGGACACGAGCAGTGCGGTTCATTGTGCCAAGTAGCAACACCAAGTCACCAGAAAAGCCACGTTTCAGGCGTGTCTCAGTACAGTGTATCCCAATTTCTTACTTGGCTTTGCTTCCGTTGTATATATAGTATTCGTACCTGCCATTAAGCCATATCTGTAACCTTATCGCCAAAATCTTAATTGGGTCAGGCTCTGGTCAGATCTCTGCACGAACAATGTTGAAATCAGATATGGGTCTTGGAGAGAGAAAACAGGCCGTGAAGAAGCCTGCACAGGCAAGCTCGAGAAAAGGGTGCATGAGAGGGAAAGGAGGTCCAGAGAATGCTATGTGCACCTACAAGGGCGTCCGGCAGAGAACCTGGGGCAAATGGGTGGCCGAAATCCGCGAGCCAAATCGTGGTGCGCGCCTCTGGCTGGGGACTTTCGACACGTCCCTTGAGGCTGCCATGGCATATGATGCCGCTGCACGTAAGCTTTATGGTTCGGTGGCCAAGCTCAATCTGCCGGACTTATCCAGTACCATTAATTCTCGGCATCCAGCCACTACGAACAACAACCAGATTGCCAATATCGAAAACCAATCTCATGTCATGCATAATTCAGGCACTACGGCCACCACAAGTTCTCCAAATAGTAGTAGCCCAAAAGTCAGGGATATTGAAGATGTTAAACCGCAAGTCTACCAAAACAGTTCTACCGTGTCTATTACCGATGAAAGCGTGGAGACCCAAGAAAAGCAAGCGTCCGAATACAACGTGAAATTCGGGGAGAATGAGGAGGGGATTGATGGACTTTGCGGTAATATCAATCCCAGTTTCCCAGTGTTTGATGAGACAATATGGGCAGAGGCCGCCATGTCATTAGATTTTCCATTCATGGGGGACTCGGGAATTTTCGCAGGCAACTTAATTGGTCGATGGTAGTGGCCGGGAAACGTTGCAGTCACCATGGTGCATGTACTTACAGCATCATGGCCTGGAACAAGTTGCCCAAATATATATGTATTGTTAAAATTAGATATGGCATGGATAAACTTAGTATAGGCTGTATAGTATAAGTACTGTATCTGAGTTCAGTAAAGCTCTCGACCCCACGTGGGTTTGGCTCTTGTGTGTTTCTCTCTTTTCTGAAAGGGTGGGGTTTACAAAGCTCTTGTATGTATTAATGAGTCACGTACCAAGTGAAAATAAGAAAGAAAGAAAGTCATCTTCTCACTCTACCTAGCTAGTGTTCCTTCTACGAACAAGAGAATATCGTTTATAAACTAAGATGTTTCAACCATGCATACGTAAGGAATTTTCATTAAAAGAATGAGTTTGGCCGCCTTGACAAAATCCGAGCCAAAAAATGAAAAGAAAATAAGAGGATAAAAAGAGAGACTGCCCTGGCTCAACGTGGTCAATAACAGTTAAAATGCAGAAACTCACATTAGCGGCCTGCAGTCTGCAGCTGTCTTTTCTGACCGTGCATGCATGACTGCATGCTCTGTTACCCCATGTCTGCTACATTCCATGTCTTGTTCCACGCCTATCGAGTTTCTCCCTAGTGGCACTGTCGGGGTAATGAGGTATTCGACAAAGGAAAAAAAAGGGTGAGATATGATTTTTCAAGTTTAATTTCTGGCAAAAAAATATTGAAAAATAAAAGCTCGCTCATCATCAATCATGCATCTCCTAGCATCGAAAAATTCTTTGAATGAATTTGCTCTTTTGATTAGACTCTCTCCAACCAAAATATTTTCCATTTCTTTCGTTTTAATACCAAAAAGATGGTATGGGAAAAAAAGAAAAGAGGAAACAAGAAGATGGTATGGGAAAAAAGGTAAGAGGAAAGAAAAAAATTCAAACGCTAGTATCGATCATCTTAGAAAGCCAAATGGTCCTATTTGTTGGGTAGTCTTGGACTTCTTTCAACCCAAAAGTTGACTCAAGAGATAAGGCTTTCTCTCACATTTATAAACTGACTACCAGCCCCTTCCACAACCTATATAGGATAACTCCATGGTCAGCCCCTTCCACAGCCGATGTGGGACAACTCCAACACTATTCGAGGCTATGTTGTGGCAAATAATCAGAACAACGAAATTACGTCGTGATCAACATCCCAGAATTCATCGGTTTTTTTTGGCAGAAGATGGTACAGAAAGTTAGGATACGAGTGAATGTAAATACACATATCAATAGAATTATTGGGAGCGGCAGAGGAACCTGATTGGCCTGCCAAGTTTACCTGTAAAACCCATTTTCACAGCAAATTGTACACACTGAATGAGTTTTATTTAGATTCATATAAAATCAAATTGTGTTTTACAATATTTGACAAATATTTCATACAGTGAAATTTATTTGCAATACACTCTTAACTTATCTGCAAATTTTGAAATCTGCCATAAATACTTCCACACCCTCCTCTGTGGAACCTAGATATCAAAGCAAAAGGAAGGCTGATCATGAAGAGGGGAACTGTGCATTCTACATGTTTCGAGTAACTTGTTACAGACTAGAGAATGACTCTTATCATATTGCAGCCACAGATGATGTTTCTGAGGGATACCAATATCTGTTTGCCAACCATACAGAATCAGCTTCTACAGCATAGCCATCTTGATTGCGATGCCAACCAAAATAGGCATGAGTCCTGTTCTTTATGTCTAAAATCCCATGACCAAAGCTGGCTTCACGGTAAGCTGAGTAGCTTGGCTGGGGCTCTGTCATGCTGCAGAATTGAAAAATCCAATTAGTAGAGGCAAATTTCAATTCATAAGAGAAACAAGCAAAGAATTTTTTCCAAGAGGAACAATGCTTTTTGTACTATACATACTTGGTCGCCAGTCCTTCAAGATTTCCTCCATCTCCAATGGTTATGTAAACAGGAGCAGATTGGTCACTAATGGGAGTGCACAACCCATTTACAACATTGTATGCGATATTTGAAAAACGTTCCTGCATTGTAAACAAAAGTTTTGGTGGTTGGAATTGTATTAATGCATGTTTCATTTCTCATGAAAAAAAAAACCCACTTAAGTTTGTTTGCTTAAGAGATCCATTTCCTAACAGAGAAAACATGTTTTATCTCAATCCTCTAATTCACAAGCCAATTAACCAATGTATATTATAGAAATTGGATTTATTTCTCATCCCAAAATGATCCCATGTCCTCTTTTACTTGATATGAAAAGCTCATGTATAGAAATCTATGAGAGGCAGGACAAGTGCACAATATTTAATGGGATCTGAAGCTGCATAGCAGCCACATGCATTACTTCACTCTCATTGATCCATAGAAGCCCCTTGGAATATTGAATGTAATGTGTGAGTAGGTTCTTTATTGTAAAAAGAGGCTTTAACCAGGACATAGAATCAAACAGATCGTATCACCTACTTTCCAAGCAGATAATTCAGTGGTCAAGAATAATTATTCAATTACATAGTCAGCTTAGTCTCATAAAATAAGCAACATGATTGAACGAAAAAACTTCATGGAGGGCCTTTATATTTAGATCCTACTAGGCATTACATCAAGAATATTCAGTGGCTCTAATCAGTTCTAAGAAACAGACAGGGCAAATATGGAAAGATAGGAAACAAAACTTCAAAATAAAATTTGGGGCCCGTGTCATTTATGTTGAAGCAGTTATTTTACGACTCAAAAGTGTAAATCTTCTACACAAAGTGAAGGAATCTGCAAAATAATGATGCAGCCTTACTTTAAAAGAATTTTGCACTTACAGATCGTTCATAGGCATGAACATGACCAGCAAAGACAACATCAACTTTATACTCCACAAACCATTGCTCATAAATCACTCTCATGGTTTCCCCTTCCATATAATGATTTACATAACTACTATATAGTGGGCAATGCATAAAAATAATAAGCCACGGCGTCTCAGTCCTGTTTACTCTGGGCAGTTCCTTTACAAGCCATTTGTATTGTGGAGTGTATTTCCCTGCAGATAAAAGTTTCCTCAGTCATTTAACCTTTGATGTGCAATGTTTGACTCTTTCCAACAGTTAGCATATAGCATGTATATAAGCAATTTTACCATATAGCCTTGTTAATATGACTCTTAAGTCCCTAAAGCCCTTTTCTACAGCACAAAGGGATGTTCAACAGTAAAACACTGGAGGCCACGGGTAGATTCACTTATCCACAAAGTTTATAAGATTCCCTCCTGAATTAATTTATATGGTGGTGTATTGTGATTCATTAGTAATAATTTGGCTTCCCCTCTTAGTCTCTATCAAATCAGCAAATTAACCACGTAAATCATTAACCTTGAGCAAAGCTAATTTCCAAACATAAGAGCATCAGATAATTTACAAGTTGCTTTATAATAGTGATACGTTATAACTACTTGGAATTAAAGCTGCAGAAAACATGAGCTTAACTATTCATGCCAGTGGTACAATTAGATGGCTTGTTCGATAAGAACTCACAATGACAATAAAAAAAACTGAAATAGAAATGTAAAATTTTTACCAAAAGCTGTGTAGGACGACATGACAATGATATAGGCTGAAGCTCTCTTGATGGAGTACCAAAAGGGGGATGTACTATCTGATGCTTCATATGGTACATGATAACGATTTGTATAAGGCTTAAAGGGTATAGTTTCACCCTGCGACAAAATGATTATTACTTCATAAGCCAAAGTATTTTACGACTGTCTGCAACAAAATCCATGCTAGACTAAGTGAACATAAATAAAAGTGCCATCATAACGACACAGCCATTGAACATAAAGAGTAGCATTATTCGTATTAGCAAGCACTGAGCACACAAAATAAACAAGAAATTAACCAGTCAAGAGTAAACAAAGCAGAGATAGAAACATACAAGTTCTGGAGCATAATCGATCTCATGATTGCCTGCAGTCCATACCCAAGGTTGATAAGCAGCATTTCTCTCTATGAACCTTCCCCATGTATCCCACCTGTTGTTGTCATGCAATGGATAGTCATCTGCATAAGAGAGATCTCCAACGAACAATACCATCTGGCCTTTTGTTGGGTTTAATTCATAATGGGTGAGTGTCCTATTTGAATCATGAGTTTGACCAAGATCACCTGCTCAAAACTCTTGATAGAGTGAGAATCTTATATTATTATTTTTTAATATTATATTCTAATAGCCAGTTTTTGAACATATCACAGATCAAACACTATATATTTGTGCCCTTGATGGTATAGAAGAAGCAAATTCTAAGCTTGGATGTAATCATAAAGTATAACAGAAAAGAAATAACCACCTTAAAAATAGCAAGAAAAGTACTTCAACCATTCTAAATTTCTAAGCACACACTAATTAGCAAAAAGAAAAGTGTTTTTCATGAAACTGATTTTATCCATCAATTAAAAGAAAACGAGTAAAATAAGTACGTGAGATTGAATTACCTATTAGGCCAAATGTATATGGAACATCAGGGCCAACACTTGGAGGAGTTCTAAACCAGAACTGTCGTGTGGTATTCCCAATCCCTACCTCATAGTAGTATTTGGTGTCAAACTGCAGCATTCATTGAATTAAGTTTCCAAAACCCACCAGGTTAATTTTTCTTTGAACAGGGAAAAAAGAATACTAAGGACAAGCACACACCTCCAAATTGTTAATGGTGCAGTGATGAATATAACCAGAGGTGTAATTGACATACTTGTAGGTACGAATAAAACCATCAGCCCGGCTTTTTAGCTGGCTATTTTCAGCCCAGTAAAGCACTGTACTTGAACCGGGTTCATCTGGAGTAACCCAAGAGACAATCACACCCTTTCCCTCATGATCTCCTTGAGTTATATGCACCTTCAGACCCAAATTTTCCAAAATCAGAAAACAAGCATAACTACCTCCCCCCCCCCCCCCCCCCCCCCCCCCAAAAAAAAAAAAAAAAACAAAAACAAAAACAAATGGTGATAAATGTAGGAAAATAATCAAAGTTATGAATTTGGATCGATTCAGCATTTGGTACTGGATTGAATTTAGTCTCTTTTTATTTAATTTTTTTAATTTTTTGGAAAATAACATAACATTACTCCCAATATCATAAAACTTTGAGGAAAGAAATATCAGGAATGGAATTGGTAGAAAATTCAAAACTTCTTAAAAAAGCACACCTGTTGGGGCGCATTGTAACCAGGAGGCACTCTGAAGACGTCACTGTCAATTGGCATATCCAGAGATAAGTCATCGTTCCTCACATAAGCACTGGTTATTCCGCAACTACAAAGCTCTAAAACACTCAAAATCAAACATCCAACAAGAAGAACACCACCATCACAGTCCCACCTCACCATTCCCACCTCTGTTTTCCAATCCGATATCCAATCAGCCGCCAAAAAAAAAAAAGATAATCAGAAAGTATCAAGTAGTAAACCAATTCCCCCAAATATATACAAGTGCTGGGCGCTAAGGAATATTCATGTTTGGGTGCGAATATACTGGTATTTTACCTTATTAGTTAGTAGAATTGAGATGGAAGCTGAAGTAATGTAACAGTTTTGTGACTTTGCTAGGGATTGAAGTAGAGTAGAGAAACTTCCATTACAATGGGGGTTGATGCGCCTGTCGCCGTCGGGACACGTACGGCTAACCGCCAGTCAACTGAAAGACATGTCTATCAACGGAGGCGTGGAATCTCGAGTGAAAATTATATATAATTTATAAAATAGTTAGTTTACGGCTCTTTTACTATTTTATATTAAAAAATTATATACAATTATCTTTTATTTTATTTTATAAAATGTAACATATAACATATTTATTATTATTGAATAATTTTTTATTGATTCTTTATTATTCAACAGTGATAAATGTATAGTGAGATAAAAATTAAATGATGGTGTAGTATACATCAATATTTTTTTTTAATTTATTCTTTTTAATATTTATAAAAAAAATCACATCACTAAAAAAATATTTCTTTAATTACTAAATAAATAAATAAAAAATCACTGTCGAAAGCCCCATCAGAAACCCCATGCGTGAATTTAGCATTTCTGTTTATATTAAATGAAAGAAAATGATAGTATGAAATATGCTCACTGTGTTTATTCACATAATTAAATTTTTTAATTTTTTTTTATTTTTTAATAATTACAAAATAATTATTAGTATTTTTTTATTAATGATTAAATATGTTTAAATATAAAAGCCATTTGCATTGCATTATTATATCTTTCATCTACGTCATCGAAGCAAAGGTTTTTTCTAGCTAAGTGATTGCTTCTTAATAAAAACTTTTTATCGGTACCGAATATTCAGAAAGGAAAAGTTTATACAACACGTTACCATTCTATTTTTATCTTATTATTTATATAAAATATGATACATTTATTATCGTTAGATAATTTTTTATTAGATAAATTTTTATTATCCAATAATAATAAATGTAACACATCTTATATAGTAAGATAATTACGTAGAATGACGCCTTTAGTTTCATCCTGCTTTGAAAAATATTTCAACTATAAAGAGATTACATAAAAATAAATTTATAAAATGACGTAACTTGATATGATATATCATATTGTAAAGTTACTGCTACTAATGTATAATATATCTAACAGATCTTATAAAATCACGTTAATTTGTGAATTTACTTTTATATAATCTCTTATATATGTAGCCGTTCTCTTTAACGTATCCTTCGTTTTGATAACTTAATTTTGACTTTAGTAATTATCTAATAAAAGGAATTAAAATTGGGAAGGACCATTTTATAATTAATAAACACGATAGCATCGATCACTTCATAACAAATTAAAAAGTTTCGTTGAAATTTTAAATTTTATATAGTTACCTTCTATTTAAAATAAAAGTATACACAATTAGGCGTATCTTACTCTTAAAACCCTACTACATTTATCAAATTTTATGGGTTGTTTTGAGACAGCTTGGGCTGGAACGGATGTAAAAAATTATCCAGATTTAAGGGTCTCATGCATGAAGTGGAAAAGATGGGAATAAACAAAATGGTTTCTACAATATTTGATGGTACTGTATAAATATCTTAAACTGTATTAAACGAATAAGAAACCTATCATCATGTTCTATATCTATCTATCTCCCACTTAACTTTAAAAATTCGGATCAAAAGTTGAGAAAACCTTAATTTGGGAAGCACCACACAAGCATCATGTGTTCTCTTTTCTGATCCCTCCTTTGTTTCGTCTCTTATTCTTAAACTTTCAACATAGGAATTGTCACGCATATAAGCTACGTAAACTATCAGGATAAGAACACAATTCTCTAAACGACGAACGAGTCCACACAGTTTGAATAGTTCCCAAAACGTTACAAAAGAAACAGAGTCGGTCGACATGAATCTTGTCCGGCGCAATTAGTACTCAAAATTTGGGACGGCAGCTTGACTGCTTCCAACGTCTAATGCTTTCATGTAATCAAAATTCATCATTGGAACCAACGACAAGTCGACTTATTTTCCGACATATGTTCGGACCGCATGCCCACTTCCCAAATGCAGCATTATTATTGAATCCACGTTAACATGCATGACCATACCGGCCATGACAGATCATCATCGCATCACTCCCAGCAGGTCATGTCCAAGCAGAAGACTTAAAAACTTCTAAAGTTTATTTATAATATATAATCCCACTTCTGGTTATTTAATTTAAATAGATCAGCTCAATATCGTAGACTCCTACTTGGACAAATTAACTCTTGCAAACGCCAAGAGTTCTTTACACACAAACTCAAAGATGGAGAGTAACGAACCGGGCAATCACACATACGAGAAGTACTCCATTGTTCAGCCATCCATGGAGAAATTTACAGAAGATGACAGTACTACGCAACCCAAAGTGGTAAAGTTTCCTAGCCCTGTATATATAAGATCATCTGTATGCAACCAAAGCATGCATGCACTAATTATATAGTTGGTTTTTGCAGCCAGCCAGCCTTTCGTCGACTTTGGTAAGCAACGGTTGCGTGGATTTTCGAGGGAGAACTGCCGACAAGCAAACGACTGGAGGATGGAAGGCCTCTCCGTTTATCATAGGTTTTCATGACTTGTCTCAAACTCTAATTAAATGGGAGATCATAGTAAATGATTATCTACTTTCTTTTATAGGATTTGTGTAATTAGTGACAAGGGGTGATCTTATAATTGTTGCATGATGAATTAGTGAATGAGGTGGCGGAGAGGTTAGCGTTTTTCGCAATTGCGGTGAACATGGTGGCTTACTTGGTGCTTGAGATGCGCCAATCGCTTCCTTCTGCTGCAACTCACGTCACCGATTGGATTGGTGCTGCTTATGTTCTGACTCTACTCGGAGCATTTTTAGCCGATGCTTATCTGGGCCGCTTCAAAACCATCATCATCTTCTCTTGCGTCTATGCTGTGGTAATTAGCTTGAAAGCAATATTATGTCAACAAATCTTTACAACCTCTTACTATTTACGCAACATCCACGCACCATATTATATTAGTAGTACAGAACCCAGTTTTCTCTCAAAAAATCTCTTCGAATATTAAAACACCGAAAAGAGACTAATTGCTTAGATGTTAAAGTGGTCTAGCTAGGCCTATTAAGAAATGAATGGCCCATTTAATTTATTCTAGCTGCAAGACTGGCCCAATCTTATTATATACACGGTGTCTTAATTTGTGATGATATCTCAGGGAATGGTGTTGTTGACACTCTCGGCCTCCATAGACAGCCTACGTCCACCTCCATGCACACAAAAGCCATGCATCAAGGCGACGGACGGCCAAACAGCATTCCTCTACGGTGCGCTTGCCCTTATAGCTCTCGGAACTGGCGGTATCAAGCCCTGCGTCTCATCCTTCGGTGCAGACCAGTTCGATGAGGCTGATGAAGAGGAAGTCCAAAAGAAATACGGGTTCTTCAATTGGTTCTTCTTAGCCATAAACATGGGTGCACTTTTAGGTATCACACTGATGGTGTATATACAAGAGAAGAAAGGTTGGGCCTGGGGCTTTGGAGTTCCGACAGCTTCTATGGTCTGCTCCATCATTATACTAGGTGCCGGTTTTCGAAGATATCGCTACCAAAAGCCGATGGGAAGCCCTTTTAGCAGGTTCCTTCAGGTCATTGTGGCTTCTATGAGGAATCATTTCAGAGGAGTTGAGGTGGGACGTGAAGATCAGCTTTATGAGGTCAAGACCAAGGAGTCTGATATCTTGCGAGCCCGGAAACTACCTCACACTGCACAGTACAGGTCAGTGAATATTAATCCAGCACCTTGCTTGCGTACTTGATCAGTACATGATGGCGTAAGATTGAGCCATATACATGCTAATTTAAAAAATGCTAAAACTATACAAACTTTTACATAAAAAAATCTTACAAATTTCATATTAAACTTAATTAGATACATGATAATTAATATTTGTTTGACTATAATTTGTTTTATTTTGACTTCTTCTCGGTAACATCGTATAACTATAAAATCTATGTACTAAAATTTGTGATACTTACATTATCAAAAAATATATTTACAAATATTTTATCGATATACTAATTAAATAAATGATTAATATAGAAGTCCAGCGTATCAACTAGTACAAGGAATATTTATAAAAATAATCTATTTACGTACCAAATAGCGCAAGTACTTAAAACCATTATTCTTTAGTTTAACAGTTTAACGTGGCGCAACAAGTGTCCAATAAGGAATTAACCTTTTTTTTTTTTACAAAAAAAAATAAGGAATTAACCTGTTCTCGATCTCATGCATGCATGAGTACTGTCTCGACAAAATAAACCAAAGAACGTCTCTCAGACTCGAAAATTCATATTTCCATTGTTTTTAGATGAACGCATGCATGCAGATAATTAACGGGAAGTGCAAGTTTTTACACAGTCTTTCTGCAGGTTTTTGGACAAAGCAGCACTAGTCACAGACCCAGAAGCAAACGCGAAGAACCGCTGGAGGCTCTGCACAGTAACCCAAGTTGAGGAGTTCAAATCCTTCATCAGAGTCCTCCCCGTCTGGGCATCCACTATAGCCCTCTCCATCTCATACTCCCAACTCTCAACTTTCTTCGTCAGCCAAGCCCGAGTCATGGACCGCAGTCTCGGCCCCAACTTCGACATTCCAGCGGGCTCCATTCCCGTCTTCAGCGCCGTCAACGCCATCATTCTCGTCCCCATTTACGAAAAATTAGTCGTCCCCTTCCTCCGCAAAAGAAACGGTCACCCCCGAGGAATGACATCGCTGCAACGAATGGGTATCGGACTCTTTATTTCCATCTTTGCCATGGCTTCAGCCGCATTGGCAGAGAAGAAACGCCGCGACGATTCCAATCCGTTATCAATGAGCGTCTTTTGGTTGTTTCCACAGTTCTTTCTGATTGGCAGCGCCGAAGTGTTTACCTACGTAGGCCAGTTGGAGTTCTTCTACGATGAAGCTACGGATGGGACGCGAAGCATTAGCAGTGCAATGTTTCTCAGTGAGATCGGGATTGGAAGCTGGTCAAGCACTGCCCTGGTGAAGATCATTGAGAGAGCAACTGGCGGGGAAGAGAAAGGGTGGCTGAGGAACGATTTGAATAAGAGCCGGCTCGATTATTTCTATTGGATATTGACGGGGATTAACTTGGTTAATTTGTTGGTGTATTTGTGGGTGGCTTGGAGTTTTAAAGGAAGGGGTGCAGATCATGGACGTGTGAGATCAGATGAGCTTGTGGTTGAGTTGGGCGGGGAAATGAAGAGAGAGGATGATGATGATCGTGAAGGAGATCAATTCAAAAGTATGATCCTTTAGAATCTAATTAAGGCTTCTTTAGAAATTTGTTTGAAAAAGTATTGATGTTCTTAATTTCTTGTTTTTTGAAATATTATAGGGTATTATGATCTGTTATGTGTGAAATATTCGACTTTTAGTTTTTATGGCTTTAATTAAAGGAAATAAAGGTTTGTTGTGTCTATAATAAACGAGCTCTTCGGCTATGATCGCGTTATTCTTTAATTAAAAAAATAAAGCATACTCTTGGACCATAAGCTTCTTCTTTTTCTTTTTCTTTTTCTTTTTCTTTTTCTTTTTTATCGAACACACGGAAGAAAATTAGTCATGAATTAAGAACACTTAACATATTACATATAATTATATATGAATTATGAACTGTTTTTTTTTTTTTTCATAAGAGCGGTTGGGATATGATTCATATGAAGGCTCCATGATCTGATTTTATATATATATATATATTTCATGATAAAAAATACTTTAGCCACAAAGTAAATGTACAAAAATAAATCTATAAATTAATATAATTTGATGTTGTACGTCAGATTGTAAAATTGTTTTTATTATAAAATAGATCTAACGGATTTTATAAAACTACATTAATTTGTGAGTTTATTTTATGTAATATATTTATGTATGTAGTAATTCTCTTTCATGATAAATGAAGCGAATATCATCCTATGTGAAGTTCGTGACATATACCATGTCTGGCTTAATTAAATTGAATATTAAATCGATAATATAAAATTCCCATAAGTAAACCCAACAACGATGAAATATATTTAATTACTTTATTGAAAAATCAAGAAACCAAGAATTTTAGAAAGGAGTTGATGAGACATGTCGACCTTGTGCATATTTATCTGATAAATTTTTAGTACTTTAATTCGGAGTATCTATAATATGGTACTCATTTAAATATTTACCTAAGATTGATATGATATTCCGGAAATATATGATAAATGATAAATACTCAACAATATTAATAATGTTGATTGACGCCAAGTAATTGCAAACTTGCGCGGTCGAGACTCCAAGCAATAACTCCTGAACATTATATATATATATATANGGGGGAGGGATTTGAAATGTCATTTAATTTGGGAACAATTCCAACGAAAGCTTAATTCCAAGGGGAAAAAAAAGTAGGAGAGAAAGGTAAAAACGGGGTAAGTTAAAACAGATGCCATTCACATCATTGAAAAAGAAAAGGCAAGCCATCTCAAGTATTATATTATATAAAAAATTAATATTGCTTTTGGAAAAGTAGCCAATCAGATTACTATATACTCCTTGTCTTTGATGATGTCATCTTGATCACATATATATATATATACAATTAATCTTTGCATCATTCTACGCACCACACACCATAATTTTTTTTATTATTTTTATTTGTTTCTCTTATTAAATGTGTATTATATGGATGATGAATAAAAAAATATAAATGTTTCAAGAAGAGTAAAATAAAAAAAAAATTGAAAAAAATTTAAAAAAATAAAAAACACATTAGTGTGTGGTGTGTAGGATGATGCATAGTAATGCTATATATATATATGTTAATCATATATAAATCCTACCTAAAATTTTGTCAGCAAACCCATGTCTTTGGCCATGGATTAGCTAGGAACACCTGGCCGGCATGTGTACTGAAACGGATCGTCGAGATACTGTTAAAGAATCTAATAATAAGTTTGCTTTTTTTTTTTTACTGGATTGCACTTTGCTACTTGATGATGCCTGCAGGAGATGATGTGGAAGAATCGAGCATGGTGAGGTGAACTTGCAATGTTGTCGCTAGCTTTTTGTCATGACCCTCTGGTAATCTATCAATTTTGTTTGAAAGGTAAGTATAGGTATGTGGTTTCTTTTCTTCTTCTGTTTTTTTTTTTTTTAACTGAGGGAAAGATAAACCTCTTAAAACGTAACAAAAGGCTGATTACAACTCTTAGGTCTTGTTTGTTTTTAAGATTAAAATTCAAAATTTTGAAAACCTCTCATCTCATCATTACAACTTTTTCAAATTTCCATAAAAAATAAAATAAATAATTTAACTTTTTCAAATTCTAAAATAAATATAATATTAAAAAATATATTCTAACAATATTTTATTCAACTTTTCATTTTTAATCTCATCTCATCTCGTTTCATCTTTAAAAATAAACGAGACTGATCGAGACAAAAACCTTAGGATTGTTGAAAGTGCGTGTAATTATAAACATAAGTACAAGATCGAGGTTTTTTTTATTCCTAGATTTTGATCTTTATGTCTATTTGTAACTCTCAAGTGTTTGATTGTGATCATAGTTTTTCTCCATCAAAAGTGAAAATTACAATCAAATTGGGATACCGTCTTCTTCTTAAAAAAAAAAAAAATTACCAAAGAATTGATTCAGAAGTTTTGTAATCCTTATAAGGTCTATCATTTTTTAAATTACAAATTAAAAAAAAAAAAAGGTTCTGCAGGGATTCATTATATTCGTATGAAAAGTTAAAATACCAATAATTAAAAATAATAATAATAATAAGTAGACGTGGTAGACTTTTGACATATTGATGGCCGTTAAATAGATTTATTTAAAGGGAAAAAAATTCTCTCTTCCAACAGCTTGCCATTGTTTTTTCTCGTTCATTAATTAATAAGTGAGGGTGTTTGGACTCTGGAGTCCATCCAAAGAGATGATTAGCAAATCAAGTTTCGAACTCGATCGGTGTATGTGATACAGCTTGAACTTTCCTCTTGGACGTTTCTCTTGTACTTGTCGACAAGGCTTTTAATTAAGCTAGCGGCCTTCTCGCATATGATTATTAGCTAGCAATGACCGCCAAACAAAGAATTTTTCTTAATTTCCAATTGCCTCATCGCAATTATGTGTGATCTATATTATATTGAGGTGGGAGTTGGTTCCATTTGATGAAAAACTTCCTCTTTCCCTTCCGATCTGTCTTTATGACGTTTTATCGTCGTCGCAGAGGCAATTGCTCTTAATTAGGACATTAATGGCGTTTTTTTATTTGGAGCATACGCTTTCTCAACCTTCAAATGGCTGATCAGGGTGGTTCCAAATGGCCAAGGTCCTAAGCCCTACCCATATTTTCTACTCGATTATAATATAAATATACATGATATCGTTGCTGGTCTAGTGCGCGCAGGTGGCCTGCTTCATATATGTATCTAAGTCGACGTTCTTTCTTGCATCTTAATTTTTTCTTCCACTGAGCCGAAGTACGAATCTAGTGGTCTCCCAGTGGTGCCTCAAACCCTCATGTGCTCGATATTTTACAATCATATTTCATCATGTCTCACCGGCCATGATTAAAACAAAATCTGTAGATTGACAAGTTTTGGATGATTCCTTTCCGACCGAAATGATAAGAAATGAGTATGGTTATGATGGCAAATAATGCCCAGCAATTCAGCATGCTTAACCAACTTTAGCAATTAAAACAGTGATCGATCACGCACGATTGAGGAACTTTGTGGGACCTTTCAGGTCCATGCCATAATGCTCTGGCATTAGGTTCATCTCGATCATGATAATGTGCATATCTTTTTTAAGTAAATCAAACCATAAATTAATTAACATATAAAGCATGCATATTCAGGCCCTGCATGCGGCCCCACATGGGTTACAATGATCATCATAATATTCATCCCCTTAAATCTCTCTTTCGAACACCCTCTCTCCTACTAAGAAAGCCATAAAACAAAGTTGAAAAAGAAAAAAAAAAAATCATACACACACAGGTTATCTGATATAGGGTAGCAGTACTTTTTTCCCCCTTTTCTGCAGGCAAAGCTGAAGTTAAAAGTCAGGAGTTTGCGGGTCAAACGTTCTCTGAGGATGAAGGAAGTAGTGGCTGAGTAATGGATGACTTGATGTGGCTTGTAGTCCTGACGTTGTTCCCATGCTCTGGAGTGGATTGGAGCGCAGCTTTATCCTGTGCAAACTTCTTTTCTTCGTTTTTGCCCCATAGGACGAGATACAATCCCACTATGATCAACACTGCCCCAATGATCCTGTATATATTACACCCATAAAATTAACCTGTATGTTCCATGGCATAAAAGCGAAGCATGATGTTTTGCAGAAGCGTCCCCACTCTCTCTGATATTTCTATTTACTCCTTATGTATTTAATTTTCAGTCTATATTCAGAATTAATGAATGGCATTGAAGAGGCTACCTTCAAAAGCAAAGCAATTTTGATGCTTCACTTACCCAACCAATTCCATGCTCGGTAACCCCACACCTATTTTGGACATGGACATATATGGTACCAAACACGACAAAACATGCATTGGTCATTTGTGTTTGTCAAAGATAAGGTATAAGCAGTCTAAACATTTCCCAATCCAAAACTTCCTATATATTTTGAATGTGCAATCCTAAATATCTATACGCAGGTGGGACTCTAGTAATGCATGCTCGCCTGACTGATTAAAACTAGTTTGAGAGAGAGAGAGAGATCATGTGGGGAGTTGATTGTAGTATGAAGAGAAGGGACCCACCCTCCTAAGTAGAACTCTTCACGTAAAGCAATAGAAGCCATAATAGCCACGACGAGAGTCTGAACAGGTTGATAGACAGCAACGAAGACAGGGCCCCCTCTGTCAATGCACCATATCTGTACAGCGAAAGCCACCCCTGATGCCACCACTCCCTGCAATATTTCCACACAACACAAACTTTCTTTCTCATTTCATTTTCAACACCAACCATCGCTACATTATTGTGCAACTACTTTTGTACCCTTTGACAACTAAAGCTAAGTTTGAACATATATAAACAAATAAAGTTATCAGCTTTGCATCCAATGAATTTAGCATGACAAAACGTTTCAGCCACTGGTTTCGCACATGAACAAAGTTACCCTTTTATTTCAGAACGAGACTTGACAGACTTTTCAACACAGTCCACCCTTGAGCACAGGTGCCTCGGGGGACTTGAAATGCAAAAGAAAAAGTTGGTATCACACCGATTTTTTCATATGCAGCTCTTGTGGGGGTGTGGTAGCCAGAGTGCCAACTTATAATGGCACCTTCTTTTTTGGGCACACTTTCTTCCTAATTAATGATAAAAGCCTACTTATCACTCTAGTTCGTATAGTGGGTCTTGTCATCAGTTTGAGAATAGGGTGGCTATGGGCTGAAGTTAGTCAAACTACTTTGATGCACTTTTGTGCAATTAACAACAGGAAGCGCATAACACGGGTACTTTTCGTCGGTTAAATTTATTCAAGCAATTTGTTTTTATCAGCTATTTATTCAGTCAATTCAAATCTTCTTTTTTGTTTTTAGCATTATTACCATCTTTGCCCACGGATCTTGGCGCAGGCTGTGAGTATACAACCTAATGCTTGACTAATTGTACGTTAAGTACTATTTGAGACAACTTTTAGACGAAGGAATAAGGATGTTCGTGTTAAATAGAATCACTGACCGCATAGAGGATGGTGAAGAGCTCTCCACCAGAGTGAAAAATCCAGGCCTGTGCATTTCTTTCAAAGATCAGAGCAATCACCACAAACTGTAGGAGACCGAAAAAACACGTATAGGAGGTGACCGAGAGGCGGGCCGGATACTTCTTAAGAACCGGAGCTTGCAGAACGAGCCAACCGGACCATGACAAGCAATGCCCAATAAGGTAGATGCAGCCTAGGGTCCAGTTCTTCCCATTTGCATCTCCCAGCTGTGACACAAAAGCTGGTGTTGTGCTGTGTAGTGTTTGTGTTGGGCTGTATATGGTTGGACCTTTGTATAGTGTGATTACTGTGGCTCCAGTGACGCAGAATATGGTTCCAAGCACCTTTGCTATGCCGTCTTTCCGATCTAGTCGTACTTTCTCAATCCTGTATTCAGGCAATGAACAAACAGGTATAAGTTATGTATACAAAAACATGTGTTTGACCATGCAAAATAATAAAGAACGTCCCGTCTTTTGGAGTTTGTGTGTGCGCGCGCGTGCCTTTTTACGTATATTATTCATAAGAGAGAGAGGAAGCGTGAGCTTGCCGGAGTAAGGCCGCCATGAGAAAGGTAATGGCTGGGACTGAGTTTTGAATTGCTGATGCGAAAGTGGGAGATGTGTTGTCTAAGCCAAGCAAGTAGAATCCTTGATTTGCTGTTATTCTGTCACGCAAAAGAACGTTTAAAATTATTGTTATCATCATTTATTTTGGAGATCAGTGTTATGCGTATTCGCTTGATCTAATCATGCATGTATATACCCAACAAGTGCGAGCAGGAAGAACTGAACGAGGAAATTTAGGGTAATTGCGGGCCTCTCCTTCCTGGTCAAAGAATTAGAAACATTTGTTATCATCATTAATTTAGATCATGCAGCAACGAAAGGTATATAATGTTTACTAGTGAGGTACGTACTTCTCTAGAAAATATGCAAAGGGAAGGAGCAAAAGCAAAGCGATAATGTTCCTATAGACAGGGAACACAAGTTTGCTAATGCCCATGTTGAGGGCAGCTCTGGAGACAACATGGAACCCGGCATAGCCAAACTGCAAGGCCAACATGGCCGCATGCAGCTGGAACCTTTCGGGTATAGAGCACCACATTCTCTTTGCAGGGGCTGAACCGGTATCAGCCATTGAAGCAGAAACAATAGAAAGAACCTACTACAGATAGGAAGTGAAAAAGAAGGGGAAGTGATGGTGAGCTAGGGAGGAGTAGGAGATGTAAATATAGTGGAAGAGAGTGAGAAAAAAAGAGTACGAGTGTGGAGAGGTGTGGCCCACAGTGGCCCTAAAAAGACGTTACGTCAACTGTTGCTAACCTTCAAATGTTTTTGGTTGTCTCCCACATTCTTCTCTATCATACCCTATAGCTCCTTGACTGACAAGACAACCCCAATCGCACTACGTGAAGCCTTGAAAAGGTAAGGGAGAGAGAAAGTGACTATTATCTAACAGGTTTTGTTTTGGCACCATGCCATTAATGATGATAATTGAGGAGGGGCTGAGCCGCCATTGATAGATAGCGCGCACGAGGGGGGGAGTGGTGGGTACCCCATGCGTTCTCATGCCCTATGAGGGCCTCCAACCCAATTACAGCCCCCACCTTTACACACACTACAAACTACAAAGCTTACATTTCTTTGCATTTTTATATATATCTGCACATTATTATATAGATCATCCATAATGTTAGTATTTTATGATCTGTACATCAATATTATATCCTTTTTAATTTCTAATAATTTGTAGTGGTTACCTGGGAAAATACTTTAACGTATCCGTAGATATTCCACATATTCCCTTCATTCTCAACCATGCACTCAAGAATGATTACCCGCCATTGCGACGAGATGATCCCTACCGAATTGTCAATTAATGCAGATCATGATATGTTGCTGACTACATCGGAAAGCCATGATGAGCAGTTGAACGAACTTAAATTAAAGAGAAGCTTGTACAACCAAAAGTCTCAAGTACAGTAAATTAAATGCTTAAATTCGTTCGAGTTTTTATAACTAGACAAACCAATTCAATCATCAAAGGGATAAAGATTATATATATAATAGGGAACGTCGACGAGAGAGCCTTCTCCTAGAAAAGGACGTTCCACTACTCATGTTTGAGAAAGAGAGAAAGAATATACAAAAGTAGCAGGCAACAGGGGGAATCCATCTTTTCTGGCCCTTTTTCTTTTGTTATATAGTAAAAAGGTCTTTAATGTTGGAGCTCATCTTAATAAATTGAATTAAAGGATCTTCTTTCATTTGTTTGTAAGATGTTGATCCTCCTCTTAAGGAACGTAATGAAGTGCTTCCACTAAGGTTTCCCACTCCTAAAGCGTACTTAATTGTGGCTGAGCTCGGATATCAATCCCCTCACTTTAAGAGACATGCTGCCCCCCCTCACTCAAGACCACCATCATTCTAAAATTCAAAAAACAAAAAAGGAGGCAGCCTGCCCAGGAAGAGTATATTACCAAGCCTTTTGATCTTTAAGATCGATCGAGTGCTTCTATCAGATCACAACCTACTTTGTATTATAATATTCACAGGTACAAAAAGCTGGACCTCGGAAGAGAAGGACTGGTTCTGACCCGGCCTGCATGAACCGGTCGGACACCACCCTGACCAAGCCAGTTGCGTTCTTAATTGCATTTTGTCCAATCCTCTCTTATAAGTACATGCCTGACAGCTAGGATAGATTTGATGGAGCACGAGAGAATCCTGAAAGCCAGTCTCTGGTCGAGCCCTGGTTTGACTCGTTTCCCTGCATCTATTCTCTCTTTTGTTTATTAGATTTCCATACCAAAATGATAAAAAAAAGTTAAAAACGTACGTTTATTCACTTCCGGCAAAGAAGTGTTGAACTTGGACATGACAACTCCATTCTCTTCGAATACGGAAATATATATATTATAACAGTAGAGGAAAAGCACCCATATTATATACCCTATAAGTTATTGTTAATTGCTCTTTTATTAAACAAAGATTAAAGCACATAGAACTCTTTATTCTGTTGTCGATCAGCCTTTATTTGGATTTTGGGGCCGAAAGAAGGAGATGCCAGTGTCCAAAATGGTAGGGCAGAGGAGAGAGTATAGTGGACTTCAATATATATATATATATATATGATTCAGCCCGATCGAATAGATCAGTACGCAGTACCACAGGGCCATATCATGTTATACAACTAAGCTAAATATAAATTCTAATTTTATATAAAGGTCGAAGAATAAATAAAGAAAATGACTTTAGCAGTAATACAGAATATTGTCGTATATTATGACACCAACATTACATGTGCACAGCCCAGGGAGACGTGGCACGCTGACCACGCAGGATGTTGGTCCATCGATATGTTCCGGTTAACAAATAATTAATTTTTCTTAATTTAATTGGAGGACTAAAAGGGTACTGCCTACCTCTACAGTTTTTGTTTAAGCGACATTTGAAGTTTGAACCGTATAAATCACTCCCAATTAGTCCCAACATCTTCTGCCATTTTCACATACCAACTGGCAACTCGATCGATCGATCAAATAATTGAGTTTATAGATAAGAAAAGTGCCACATGAGTTTCGGTCGACGTAGATTAATCAGGGACTGAAGTAGCTGTACATATGCCATCTCGATCCGTCATTAATGGAACATGAACAGTTTCTTGATGCATAATGGCATATAACTAGCTATAATAATGTTGTCAAGCTATGATTAATAACGTGTCAGCACTATATATGTTGATTAATGTTGTGATCATGATGATCACGAGTTAAACCTTTCTTCAGTTGAAAGTTGACCCAAGTTACGAGTATAAATCACGTCAAAGATGGACATGATTAGGATGTTAGAAAGCAAAGTGTGACAACAGGAATCAAATCGACGACCCAGTTGATCCAAGAGCCAAAATGGTTTTCCTCACGCCCTAACAGGATGTTCCGCACTTTCGGAGCAAACAGGACCTCGTGTTTCCATGGCTACCAGCTTGCAGCTGATGATCTCGATCTATTCAGCATGGAAAATAAATGCAGTAGTTTGGGTCACATTTGGTGGGCATGTTAAGTCACCCTCATTGTCGGAGATCGATGCTCTAGATCATCATCAATCTCACCGTTTATTACGGGCCGTATGTTGCAATTGAGATCGATCATCAGGCGCGCCGTACGTGCAATATCTCCCCAATTGTAGACCTTGGACCCAGGCCTAGATGCTTCTTACTTATATCAGATTATATTATGTAAAGCATCTATTATTGATCGACTCTTGATTTTATTTTTATTTTTATTTTTGTCAGGTACGTAATTGTTGGATTATCTAGAAAAGAAATTAATTATGGCGATATCGACGTCGCTCTAAGATCAACTACTCGGCCAAGATCTTGATCATTTACCTCATTTATATATACAAATATATATATACATACATACATACATTCGTGTATACACATATATATATATAGAGAGAGAGAGAGAGAGAGAGAGAGAGAGAGAGAGAGAGGCCATCACTTAAACGCGATCATATATCAAATTTATCAGTTGGTAGTTCATCTTGAAATAGAACATACGTATATGATCTATATGAAAAATGCTTATTTATGAACAATTATTTTTTTATAGAAATGATTATTTTCTATTAAAATGAGTTTATTATTGTTACAAATAATTCGTAATAAATGTTTCATCTTGATCTTATAGTAAACGCGTGCAGTAGTTCATGAATCATGTCTTTTATTAATATTTTCTCCCATATATAATATTGCATGGACCAAGGAATTAATGGCTATTCAATTTTGTGCCTCTCATTTATTATAAAATCTCTACCTAAGTTACACGTGACCGACCCACCTAGCAGTATCGATAAATGATATACATCTTGAACAACGTCAGAACATGCCATGACAATTCCTCCTTAATTCCCCAAAAATTGAGAAGGCCAGGAACAGAATTATTCTATACCCAGAATGATTAATAGTATTTTCTCCTTTTTTTTTTTGTAGTTTATTTTTCTCCTCATGTTTTTCTAGGAGGGAGCCGGACCTTCTCTTCCAGACTTCCAAATGATTGTGAATCAGATTAATATAAATAAAATATATGATCAGTAGTGGACATATATATATATGTGATGATCAGTACATGACACTACTAGCTGCTAGCTAGGTTAGGTTTTGCCATTTTAACCCAAGTTGTAGTCGGTAAAGGAACTGTATATTTATATATAATGTGCACACGAACAAGACACTTTCCCCACTTTGGAAAGATCTCTCTATCTTTACATGCTTTGGCTCCTTTCAAGATTTTCACTTGCTAGGCGATAAACCCACTAGCAATTCTTTATTGCTTTTGTGTTTGGCTCTTTTGGCACACAAAGTGATTCCCCGATCCCAACAACTCACTTTCACATGACCATCCAGGAGCGCCTAATTAAGACGGAGATATTTGGTACTGAAACTTATTGACCACTTTCTTTTGATCTCAAGATCATCAGATAACAAGGTGCATGCATGATTGGGTTGGTAGTAGCTAGCTAGGTAGCTGTAATTTCATGAACCTCAGGTGCAATTAATCGTCTGAAAAATTAATAAATGGATTTTTATAAATCTTTATGGCATTAATTATTAATTAAGATCAGTCGTCAAAATTGACCAATTACATGTTTCTCGATCCAATGCTGCATATACCTTTGCGGTTTATGACATAATTAGTAGAGATATTCTGCATGATTTAAGTCTTAATCATGTGTATATATAGGATAATTATCTCTCCATCATCCGCATAATTTGACTTAAGTCTTAATCACTTTATATATTATCGATACATATCTTCCTTTTTTGACCCATAAAGAAGCATCTTTTCTCATTAAGCCATAAGCAAAAGTTGATCGATCGTGTCACTTAATATTCACGAATTGGTTAGAGATTCTTTTAGAAGAGATAAGAGTCCCACATCGAGAAAATTAATAAATTGCTGACATAGAGAGGATAAGTCAAACATATATATATATATAAAAGTAGTCATGGGTGATGAGTCTCATATTGGCCATGGCCTACTCACTATATAAGTAATTCTAAGAGAATATTTTTAAATTGATTAATCTTTTTAAAGTTATATATATATATATATATATATAGCGCCGATCGATGTGGTTTATGATTTACAATTATTGCATGCTCGTGTTGAGCCCTTTGCCCCATTAACAAATTATAGTTAATGAAACAAATGATTTGTACTAATTTAGTGTTAATTTTCAAAACTACCTAACAAGAAAAGAAAACGTCGACGTATGACCATAAATTATATATCGCCAATCGAGTGCTTAATAATTAATTTGTTATTTTCCTTTGGTTTCTGACAGAATTAATGGTCCTGCATCCTTCTCAACTACTGGTCTAAAAACTACCCCAATTTCCGGTAGATAGATGATCTAGCTAGCTACCAACTATGTCCGAAAATCTCAGACATGCATGGGATGGATCAAATTCAGGCTTCAAGATCTTTCCCTGATCTTTTATATTCTTTTCCCCCAGTTAGAAATTAAGATTTGTTTTTTAACACAATAGATTGGACTTGATGAATTCGCTAGCTAGCTTGATCAATCCTGCTAGAATTAATGGTCTTGATAGGAACGTTTTAGCTAGCTAGTCACCATCAGTACGTACCCACAATTAATATTCCTCCTGGCCATGCATGGGTTTTTTTTTTCTAGGCATGCATGGCAGCTAGCTCGATCCTCATGTTAAATATTGTTAGCATCAAAGTTCGATCTGTTATATATAATATAATTTGAGAAGTGAGTGCGTGCGTGAGAATGCTGCGTTACTCAGCAAGAACACTGAGGAAGTGATCAAAGGAAAGTAGTACTTGTACTATGTATTCACGCTAGATATGAGAAAAACCATGCACATGCATGAGTGTAATTGGGAATTAGCGTTTGCCACATGATGGAGAACTCGCTTTTTGCGTAATTGATCAACTACTAATTAATTACGTAACCCTTTTTCTTTGGTTGTTATATAAACAGCATATACGACATATTTTAGTCATGTATAGGCATTATTTACAGCCGAGAAAACTCTTCCAATAGGAGGCCAGAGGCAGCTCATGATAGCGACAATCACATACACAAGATCAGGCACGTAATTATGGCGCAAGTAGAAGCTAGCTCTTCTGAGTTCCAGAGGCCAAGAGGCTTATAATTAGAGTCTTCAGAAAAGAACAAAACAAGAGTTAGCAGCTCACTCTAACCAATAGTCATTATCATTTTAAGGAACTACGTATATATACCTGCTTGATCTAAGAATATATATGAAGTGGAAGCACCATTAGTCCAACGTCATTCCTCAATCAAGACCAGCATTGACTGTCTATTTCTCCATCTATCTCTCTCTTCATTTATTAGCTTCCTCCCACCTTTGGCATCCACGTTCATGGGAGTGACGAAGTCTCCATTAAAATTCCCCTAGCCTTTAGCCATTTATATGCGAGAAGGGTCCCTTCAGCTGGGGTACACAACCAGGTCGCCCACCCAAATACCCTAAAAAGTATTCCAAGTCAAATTGATGATCCCCTCGATCTAGAAGATAGGATTGGAATCTTTGAGCGGATCAAGATGCTGTAAAAATCTTCCAAAGCTGACAGGGAAGATTCCTAACTAGTTGGTCATGCTCGCTAAAGATCCCCATCGTTAACGTATTCGCGTGGGCCTAACACGCTAGCTAGCTAGCTAGCTAGCTGAGTCAGTAGTGGGCGACACTTGGGTGGCCATTCATTCTCGTTGCTCAACACTAACAGCGCTCGCTCACTCATGATCATCTAGGTTTACTCATGTTTCTTTCAACATGCACTCGATTATGAGCGATCCCAAGTTCAACTTTCTCGACTCGATTAGTCTTTTCATCATGATAAAAGCCATGCAACTAATAAGACAATTCAGATGTCATTAAATATAGCTTTTGAATATGCACGATCACATGCATGGACTTAAGTTTTCTTTCTAATTAATACTGATCTTAACGAGAACACAATTTCATATTTACGAGTGTTGCAAAAGCTGCAACTTCATTGAATAACGATTTTTAGAAATTAAAGATAAAAGCTTTTTCTACCCTGTGCAACACTACATAATATGTATATTTGCTTGGAAAAAATTACCCAAATAATGTTTAGGTTACTTGTTTGAGAATTTCTATGACCTATCTAGATCTGCTGGCCTGCTAATTAAAGTTAGCTAGCTAGCCCAAATCAAAATGGCCATTTTTTACTTGCTAGCTAGGACAAGCGTACGTTCAATAAAGTTACTCGCTAATAAAAATACAAATTTCCTCACATGTTGTTTCCTAAGTCCTAGCTAACGGCCCCACAACCACATGTATATCTATATTTTTGGCATTTATGCGTCTAATTAATTACTAGAAATATTAACTAGACAATTGTATTCCTTCATTCTAAGCCAACAACAAGAATATTTCATGTGAAGTTCTTATTTGGAGAAGAGAAATGCTATTTTTCATCATTTTATTTATAAACCTTTTACCCTCCCTAATTATTATGTGAAATCAGATTATTGAAAAACTATCTATAATTTTTTTTTTCTTACGTATTTATCATTTGATAACACATCAAGAAATGATAAATTGTTAATAGGATAACTAATAGCATTTTTATTTGGATAATTCAAATCGGATCATGAACTAACATGACTGAATAAATCGATCTAGCCAACAATTTGATTGATGTGAAAACCAAATTTATCGTGATCGAAAATGCGCGATCGAAAATGCAAGCAATGATGATATTCGAGAAAATATTGCAATGGCATATATCATATATACAGTCTTAGATTTGAAAATGTACATGTTATTGTCTTGTGGCCAGCTAGAAAATAATGCTTGGCAACTTGGTCTGATCTTATGTCATGCTTACAAATTAGGTTCAAGGCATTTGGAATCCTTATTGTTATGATACGATCTCATCACTATTGTTATTACTAACATATATTCAAGTTGATGCTACTATTAAAGTTCTAAAGACTAAGTGTAAAAGGAAATTCAATTTGATCTAATTTTTCTTTTTAATTTTACAGAAGAGGACGAGATCCCAATTTTGTGATTAAGTTCTTATTTGTGACGAAAGAATGACGTGGTTAAAAAACTTAGATACTTCAACCTAAATTATAAAGCAAGCTCTTGACAGTAGCAATGGAATTTCATTAATTACCTTCCCTCAACATGACATACTACTTTCTATCAAAAAAGAAAAAACATGACATGATACCACTTCATAATTGACATTTCTTTAATTCGTAAAAGAACAGCTTAATTGTCTGCGTAAATCCGTATCCCATGTTACTGGTCTTCGCGGGTGTTTGTCATTCAGCAGACTCCGAGGTAAGGCAGGCCTATGAGGCCGTACTAATACAATACCCAAAAGGAAATAGGGCCCTTTAGTGCGTTGACCTATTCATAGCTCAAGCCCATGATCTATTGGTCCACTTAAGCTACGAAATTTCACCCACAAGCTTTTAAGTGGCAGTGTCTTTGATGGTGAAGATCTAAAAAGAAACTTTCGTCTCATAGTTGTTTTTTTCCTGGTTAAAAGATACACATAATATGTGCGTTGTCCACAAATTGATATGAAAATTTACCCGAAGCATAAAATGAGAGTCACATTAAAATTAAATAAACTCTTGTCTGAATGAATTTCTCAAGCCTTATTAAATGCTTAATAAATAATGTAAAACTCATTTCATATCTTTTCTCTTTTTCATTTTAGACCCCATGCAAGTTCTGATATGAACTTTTAGGAGATCTGAATCCCACTTACACACATCACATATACATCTCAAAATGAGACGACAAGAATTTGGCAAAACATTAGTGCATAAATATTAAAATTCGACTTGCCTTCGAATTGGTGAAACTCTAAAAGTCCATCCAGTAAGCGTTGATGCTAGCTACATCAAGATAATGGGTCATTTGAGGAATTAAGCTTGAGGAACAAAATATTTTTGTATAACTCTTGGCCCCCGAGTTAAAACTAAGATTGTGTACAAACTGTATCTGCGAATTTCAGAGAACGGAATATCAAAAAGGAAAGAATAGGTCGCTCCATGTTGTGTTTGCTTGATACTTTCTCGGTGGCGTCTCGTGCAGTACCCTGGCGTAACTTGTGAATTTATTTGAACTTTGTGAGTCTGCTCCTTTCCTGCTTAATTCACATAGAGAAATAAATAGAAAAAAGGTTCACTAACAGCCCGAGAGGTGCTATATTATTCAGCAGTTGTTGTATCCTCAACAACTTTCTTGTATTCTGGCTTAAGCTCGTAAGTTCCTTGGTTAGTTCCTCTTTTATTGTACACACACAGCTCGTTGAGTATCTCCTTCAAGAATTGCTGCAAAGAAACCAACATTCTGACAGGTGAATACCAAGTCAAAGTAATATTAACAATAAAATAAAGGGTACTACATAGCCATAACTCAGAAAACTGGATGTAATATGTGTTATGTAACTTCAAAAAAATGAGGTAATAATCATAACCATTACCGAGTTCACAGGAATTAGGTGACTCAATATTTATATGGCAATATTACACCTTTGTGAGCAATTAACAAATCATTCAGTCAGTATTTTCTTGTATCCTTCAATTAAAACAAAGGAGAAAGCATTTCATCCTAGACATGCATTAGAATCATAAGAGAGCTATTTATACCCACAAAGCAAAATCATAAACAAGTAAAATAACAAAAATGCATACGGCAGGTTGATCAGTCTCTTGGACAAGCTGCTTTAAGGCCCAATTTGGTTGTCTTTCAAATAGTTTGAACATTATATCCTCCAGTTCCCCACGATCCCTTCTAGTTCTTTTCACATCCGATTGCTTAACTGGTACAGTTTTCTTCTTCTCCTGCCACAGATCAATAACAAGGAAACTTATGTAAATGTTCTGCCAAAAATGAAACCTGTACCTACATTAGGGAAAGGACCATATTTACAATTTTTAGAAAATATAAACAAGTGCGCATCTAGTGTGCTCATATGGGCTATTGAGCATATGGTTTGCATGCACGCATGCATGTGTACAAGCGGGCATCTACTGAGGTAGATAAAAAGAAATTTTTTTGATAAGTACAGACAAACATATTTATGCTGTCTAACTAGGCATTCTTAATGTATACTTCCTGTGTAACTGGGCTTGGCCCATTTCTATGAATATATTATCTTTGATTACTTATAAATGAAAAAACATATTTATGCTGTCTGGTTTTATTCTAGTGTAAATGAGCAAGCTTATAAAACAAAAAATAACAGGTGCAATGGCATGGCCACACCCCACCAGACAGAAACCCCTATAAAACTACAGCATCTATCAACCAATTAGACAAAAATGAAATGTTAGAATAAAAGGTAAACTTGGCTCCAGATTGACACAGCTCTTCTATCCCAGCTTGACGCCCCTCACCTTAGCCAAGTTCTGTTGTCAAAACATGCAAACCTTACGTGCCGCCACAAATTGGGCCCAACATCCATGCACCAAAGGGTTTTTTTTTTTTTTTTT
>QEOT01005389.1:47493-69015 GCA_003123785.1 Pterocarya stenoptera
GAGAGAGAGAGAGAGAGAGAGAGAAGGAGGTTGCCACCTGGAGGGAAGAGGAGCCGTCGGGGTGAAGAGGATCGAGGGAGAGGACGACCTTGGCGAGAGGGTGAGGGTCAGATTGGGGATGACTCTTCCAGGACTTGGCCACCGCAACCGGGCATTTCATCAGCCAAACCGATCTCTCCGCCTTCGCAGTCTCCAAATTACTACTGCTACTACCGATGCTATTACCGTGTTCTTCATCCATCTCTTACGAAGTCGCAGCTCTATTGTGGGAATCAACTTTTCTCTCTGGTTTCTAGTCTTCTTTTTTGGTGTTTCTTCCCGGAGAGCCGGAACGGCGTTGCGTGTGTCTAGAATATATATGGCCGGACCGGGCCCGAATCAACCGGGTTCAATAAGCAAGCATTATAGTTCAATTCTGCTATTAAGTACCCGGCGTTGTTGCCGAACCGTGTGACGTCACCTTTATATTATTATTTTAATAAATAAATTTTAAAACAAATTCTATTTCAGAAACTCATTTCATGTGGGTGCCAAACTCATCCATGTTTTGTATCTCAAATTTTTTCTTTATCCTCTTGCCATCTGAGCAACGGGTATCAACCATCTCGTTTTCGTGCCATCGAATTCGTGCTGCTGTACTGTAGAACCCCCATCATGCCATTGAACCCCATCTACACCAGTGTTCAATTTGTGAAAGAAAGTGTTCATGGGTATGAGCATTTTTTGTTTTATGCAGTTTTTTTTTCTATTTTTTAATAATTTTGGCCACCCAGCAATAGAGTTTTATCTTTTTGCAACAAATAGTAGTTTCTTTATTTTAGCATAAATATTATCCGACAAATTACAAGGTTAACCGACAGCGCACGATACAGCCTAATTTTGTGAAGCAGACAACATGAAAAGAAATACTATTTTACCATCTATATTTGCCCACTCTATTTGACTGCTTGGTCAAAATTTATTTATTTATTTATTTTTTACTTAGTGATTAAGAAAGTGATTTTAAATGTATTGATATATTTTTTTATTTTTTAAATATATTTAAATATGTAAAAAAAAGTAAAAAGTAAAATGAAAAACAAAAAAAAATTTGCAATGGGCGGTAAGCCTAGCGGTCACTTTGGGACGATAGACTAGCCGCACTCACGACATGAACTAGGAATTACAATACGTTGTATGGTGACAGGTCACAGAAGAAAAAATATCTTACCGATGAAGAAAATCGTCCACATGTTCATGGGATCGTCAGTATGTGGGGTTTAGAAATTAAA
Organism: Pterocarya stenoptera; assembly: GCA_003123785.1. Taxonomy (NCBI): domain Eukaryota; kingdom Viridiplantae; phylum Streptophyta; class Magnoliopsida; order Fagales; family Juglandaceae; genus Pterocarya; species Pterocarya stenoptera. The sequence continues at coordinate 48,765 of QEOT01005389.1, forward strand.
GAGCCAAATTCTTCGAGACCTTTGTGCATGTCAGATTACAGAAGAATAGAATAAAACTTGCAGTTGACAAACTGGTTGGGAGTTATTTAATACGCAGTTCAGGATGCTCTTACATTATATATATGTATGTATATGGCCAATTTTCTTGTAGTTATATGCTCTGCAATACTGCTGGGTCAGAGTTACAATGTTTCTTCCGGAATTTTTTTGTGGCTTGGTAGTTATATGTTTCTTCTTCTAGAGGTGTTTTGGTGCGAGTTTAATCCTGGAGGTGAAGCTTGTCTCGTGGGGGTGGAGTTTTTTTCTTTAGCAAAATTCAAGAAATTCTATATGATCTTAGTAAGTAACAATTCATGTGTTGATATCTAGATAAAAATAAGTAACAATTTCTTGATAGCTACCCACATGCCAACTCCCAACTTTGCCACATCTTTGAGTATTCCCATGTCTTCATCATGCACGAGTGTAACCTCGCATGTCGACAACTGTCCATCACCCTTACGAGATTTCACAACCTTGATAATCCAACTAGAGAAATATAGCTCAACACGTCGAGGCTTGTCACGTTTGGGTAAAGATGGATACGGCACACCCTTTGTAACACAATAGTAAGTCTTCCCAGCCTCCCATATTCTTCGACCAACGATATATTCTCGATCGCTGCAGAAGAAAATGAACTTTTTTATCCAGTGAACAATCTTTGTCTTTGTATGTTGGCACTCCTCGAATATTTTGGAATGCACAAGCATAGGATCCCACTTAGGTCGAAATTAATCATTTCAAAAGAAATCTCTACCAACCTCGGGCGTTGCATCCTCAAAGACAGTTCTACTACGGTAAACTAGCCAGCATGTCGGAGGCTCATGGCGCCAAGTTTGCTATGCCATGTTAGGAGTAGACTTGTCCATGAAACTTTGTCATTCCAACTCTCCATTCTTCCCTCCAAGAAGATGCAATAAGTGTTCTAAATCATTCCCTGTGACAATGTCCTGCACTCGCCCCTCACCTTCTATGGTGGAGCCAACAGCATCGACATATCCTGGGATTGATAACTTCGATGTGGGCGCCGATCCCTTGCTTTTGCGTTCGAAAATGGATCAGATGGTTCGGAAAACAAAGAAGAAGGAGAAGGTCGTGAAGGCAATCCAAAGGTGGCAAGCTCTGAAACCAAGTAAAGCTGTCCAGAGGAAGCGAAACTTGGAGCGAAGGCCGAGAAAGACGAGGCCGGTCCATCTAGGCCGCTACGACCACCTGATGACCAAACCATTCGTTACGGCCAGCCAAATTGGAACTGCGTACTGCGTAGAGCAAAATTTCGACGAACGTCTCGACGATCGAAGGCCGCCTCAAAACTTCACGAGATCGAAGAACGGCTCATCCATGACCTCCCTAATCCTCTTAGACTTTTCATCTCATAGGGGTGGAGTTTGATTTCAAAAATAATGTGCATTTGGAAACGCATTGTGTAACTAAGGGTGCAAATGCACCGTTTAATTAATGCTGAGTTGAAACCTCAGGTACGTGGAGTGTCCCCATCTCAGGTGAAAGTAGCTTTTTTGTTAATAGTTAGCTTTATATAATAAAATATTTATGTAATATAATTTAATTTCTTTTAAAAAAATTAAACTTTTATAAATTAACTCTTTTCATATAAATAATATAAACTTGTAAATAGGGAAATATTATTATAAATATAACAAAATTAAAATATCAATACTAATATCTATCTTACTAGTGTGTTACATGTGTTAAAAAATAGAATAAAATTATAGAGCAGGCACTGTAACAATGCACATATTGTACACCCTACGTGGTTGCTGTTTTTTTTTTCTTTTTTAACAAAATGTGCATTTTGTTATGGTCTTCAGGAAATGAGTTTTTTTCTCTATTGGAACTTGCCTGGCGAAAAACATCCTCCCTCGCCCGCGCGTTGTAGAGAAAACATCTTTAGCTGCTTTATAGCCCTCCAAGTAGGGGTGTAAATTTAAACCAAAAAACCGGTAAACCGGACCGAACCGGACCGGCCCGGACCGATTTTATCGATTTTTAATCGAATAGGTCTGGAACTGGTTCTCAAATTTCATAAACCGGCCGGAACCGGTCCGGTTCCGATTTTGAGATTTTTCGGACCTAACCGGACTGGACCGGTTGATAAAATATATATAAAAATATATATTTTATATATAAGTTTTATACAAAATATTTTTTATATATTAATATATAAGTTTTATATAATTTATAATTTTATGTGAAATTTATATATATAATATAATTATATATCATATATGAAATAATTTCATACTATAATTTATAAATTATAACATAAAATGTTAATCTTAAATATAAACATTTGTAATTTCTTTGATCATATGCTATTAATATAATCATATATAAGATAATGTTAGTATAAAATAAAAGTTTAATCTTAAAAATAAAAATGTAATTGATCATGTATTATATAACTATACTAATAGTCTAATATTAATACTATTAGTCTAATATTATACTAATATCAAATTTATATTTTAAAAAAACTGAAAAACTAGATCGGACCGAACTGGAAACCGGTAAAACCGGAAATACCGGTTTAGGAGGGTAACCGGTGCGTAATCGATTTTGAAAAATACAAAACCGGTCATACCGGTTCGGTCCAAGATTTTGTCCAAAACCGGACCAGACCGGACCGGTTACACCCCTACCTCCAAGTAGAAAAAAAGATTAACAAATGAAAAATAAGGTCTAAATCTCAGTCTTAAACATATATACAAATAATTCCCCATCCTTCTTTGTGTAGAGTTCATGGATTCTTCAAAAGAAAGAAAACAGACCACCTCGTAGATAAGTAGCAAGTTGCAGAGAAATCCCATTACTCCAACCTTTGGCTTTTGCACCCCTTGCGTGCGTGAAAACTTCTTTGTTCCTCTTCCCTGTAGACCATAGCAGCTTCGACCAATATCCTCCTTTCTTCTTACCCACCACCCACACCCTCCTGTTCTGCTCAACTACTACTCATAATAAACGCCATCAATATGCTCTTCTTCAGCCCATAACCCACTTTTGGCGCTAAAGAAATCGAACACATATTTTTCAGAGCCCTTCGATGATGCCGACGATGTGTCGGAGAAAAATATGATGAAGAGTAAACGGGAGAAGAAGAACCGAAATAACATCGTCGATCAGTTTCCGGTTTGAATAAGTATTGAGTTGGGATAGTCTTTCCCCGAGACAAAAGGAGGAAACCCCCGGCAATTACTTCTCATTTTGGTGCACCTTGCACCCTTGTTATGACTCGGGTTGTAGAGAAAACATCTATTGGGGGGAGAGGATGCGCACTGCGGGGGATTAGGTGGGTTGGGGGGGTGGTGGGAGAGAGAGATGATGCGCAAGACACGGGGGTGGGGGCAGGGGAAAGGATACGCGAGATGAGGGGTGGGGGTGGGGAGAGAGTGCAGACAGAAGGAATGCGAGCTGGGGATGGAGAGAGGAGGTCTGTTGGGAAGATTCAAATGAGTGAAATTTAGAAAACATGTGTGCATTTTGTTGCAGGGAGAAATTATTCATTTTGCTAGGTTGTGCAATGGTTGTTGCCAAAATATTGGTTGCTCCCTAGATTTTTTCTAAAAAATATACCTGCAATTAAACTTTCAATGTGTTCACTTTAAACCCACGCTCATCTGTTTAGAATCTTGAGATAATTGGCTCTAAAAAAATAGCGTGAGCACTTGCAATACAGTTTTCTTTAAAATATAAAGAAATTTGTTTAAAAGTGCCCTCTAATAGATCTTGTATATTTCATCTTTACTTTACATTTTGCTACAGTACTCCATCTACATGTGAAGGTAACTGTCCATGACTGTAAACATTTTAAATTAATTTATCTCTCCTCTGTTGCTTATTTTTCCCATTTCTTCTATTGATATATTGTCTTTGAGTATTACCTACCAGGAAACGTGATTCTTGTTCTGTCCGAGTTTTGACAATTGAAATTCAAGTAATTTTTCTTCTGGTTGCTGCATAATTCTGTTCTTTGAATCATCCAAAGCCGCAATGATAATGATAGATTTGGGAGTGAGATGAGAATTTTATATTTTGTTTTAAAGTTTAAAATATTATTTTTTAGTTTTGAGATTTGAAAATATTGTATTGAGATTTGAAAAAGTTGAATTATTTATTATATATTATATGGAGATTTGAAAAATGTATAATGATGAGATAAGATGAGATGAGAATTTTGTGTAAGATAAAACTTTCACACTTTGGTCATATTTTCATTATATAATCTCTTCTTTTTTATTTTTTAAGTTAATTTATATTTTGGTTTAGCTTATAAATTTGGGTTCATTTAAAATATAACATAATTATATGACATTGTATATGGAAAATATTGCAAATATAAAAAGATATGATGATATCATTGATAGTTAAAGAAAATATTTTAAATGAATAAAAAATATTAAAAAGTATAATATTTAAATGATATGAAAAAAAAATAGAAAAGTTGATGTATGGTATATATATTGTAAAAATCAATATGTAAAATATAAAAAATAGATTTTGATGATGTATTTTAAAAGATAAGATGAAGAATCTATTGAAAGTGCTCTTAAAGCATTTCCTATATTTTTATTTAAAATACTTAGCTAAAAAAAAAAAAATTAACTTTTCACTTCTCAAGGGTACCATCCAATTATCCAAAGTTCTTCTCTATTTCTTTAAACGTACAGATGAATAAATGAAAATCAAATAAAAAGAGATAAATAATAATGAAAAAAAGATAGATGAGAGGAGAAAAAAAAAATGAGAGAGAGAGAGAGAGAGAAGTTTAGAATAAAAATATTACGCATAGATAAATGGTGTCGATCTACATTTAGATTAGTACTGCAGTATAAATGTTCTTGGCATAATTTGTTGGAGAGTATTTTTTTTTAAGACTCCTTTATCATTTTACGTATAGAAGTAAAATGCACGATCCGTTAGAAATATTCTGTAGAAAAATATATTCTCGCAAATGATTTGTGCAAATTCAGTACGTGCAAGCCTTTTTAGGTAAAAAAAAAAAAAAGTATGATCAACTTAATTTTTTTTTTTTTTTATATGGCGAGTCATACTTTTTTCAAATGATTATATACGAGAATTGTACAATCTAAACTTATTATATCTAGCAATATGCAGTCAAATTGAAATTCAAAAAGTGGGTATAGCGCTTCTCTTATGTAGAATTTGTTTTAAGAGCAAAATCACAAGAACAAAGAAGAAAAGAATGATTCAAATCACGTTATGTTTGAAACATGAAAGCAGTTGACCTCATCTGACTTGAGTTTAAATTTAAGTTTAGTCTAAAATTTAAACCTATAACTTTCAAATCACTAAAAATCACTCAACTCAATACCTCTTTACACATAAAATTTATCATTTTTTTCAACTAAATATCTCTTTACATAAGAAATTTATAATCTTTAACTTTTTATAAATACATCTAAACTCATCTTAACATTTAAATTTATCAAAACTCATATTAGGTGGATCATACAAAACTCATATCTTAACTCACTATCATTCATAAAAAAAAACTCAATTAATCTCAAATAAACTTAACATCCAAACGCTAAACTTAAAAACAAATTTCAGATTTAGGAGTTGGGGTAGGATAGAAAGATGGTCGATCCGGTCAATTGGAAGCAGTCCATCTGGCTATGTTGTGTGCAGTAAAATTGACACTTCTACAAACTTTCTCGGTACAAACTTCTACAAGATTAGGTTTGGATGTTGAGATAAGATGATAATTTTTAAAAATTTTATAAATAGCGTTTAGATGAAAGTTTAAAATATTATTTTTTAATATTATTATTGTTTTGAGATTTGAAAAAGTTAAATTATTTATTATATTTTATATGGAGATTTGAAAAAAATGTAATGATAAGATGAGATGAGATAAAAATGAGAAATCTCATCTCTCCCCCCAAATATAACCTTAATGTCTTTAATAATAGGAGATGGTTTCCATTACGAAATAGTGGTTCATTTTGTATGTCTATGATGACATCTAGTGAATTTCCCTTTAGAAGAAGATTTCCCGTCCCAATTATTCTTGCGTTGCAAATTGCCAAGAGGTGAAAGAAGGATGCTTTTTCACCTCTCTTGTACTCTACTCACATGGGATTTTACGTCAGTTCATACAAAATAAAATTACGTTTAGATGGTGAAAGTGTTTCATCTCATCTCAGTTTAACTTATTATTATAATTTTTTTAAATCTCCACACAAAATATAATAAATCATTCAACTTTTTTAAATATTAAAATAATAATAATATTAAAAAATAATATTCAAATAATATTTTATTTAATTTTTAACTTTTATTTTAAATTATCTTATTTTATCTCACTGTCTAAACATAACCGAGAAACGAAGAAGACAGGAAAGATCAAAACGTAAAAGCACTCAAACCAATTGAAAAATGGGGACTTTTCTTTATGTTATAGATAGCTCTTTCCATCCTGGCTTTATGTAAATATCATTTTGTGCTCATTAGTCTGCTGGGTGGGAGTAAAAAAAATAAAAAAATTTTACAACTTTCTACTATTCATACAATTTATACACACTACATTTTTACACTACATTTTAAAAAATATAAAATATGGAGTGTGGTGAAGATTGTGTAGCAAAAATTAATAAAATATACATCTTTTTATCCATTTAAATTTATTGAACAATTGATGATTTCATAAGTATTGTTTCCTTTCATACCAATGGTATTAGCTTAGTCAAATGGCTTTGCAATCTAAAATTTAGCTAATAATTTTTTAAAATTGCTTACATTGGAAAAGGCAAGTGATTTGCATTTGCATCAAATGCAAAGGTAAATATCCAAATATGTATAATTACTGTTCACTATCCAATTGATTAATTTATATTATTTTCTCTCTCATCTCTTCTCCTCACACTCAAACTCTCTCTTCTCCTCTTGATTTGTTTCATGTACTTTGATACATAGATTATTAGAAATTATGAAAAGTAAAATAAAAAAAAATAAAGAATATAAAAGATATACATTAATGTGTAGATAAAAAAGTTTAAAAAATAATATTTTATTATTATAGTAAGTGATATAGCTAATCCAATGTAAAATATAAAATTATTATGAATAGACAAAATGTAAAACGATGAGTTAGGTTGGTTGCCATGTATGTCTCTACCTAGTGAGATGAATTTGCTGGTTGCCCGAAGTTGATGAATTAGGTGGACGTGGCCCGTGGAGTTTTGGTGTGGCCTAAGCCCGGTCCAATTGACCAGTCAAATCATTATGCAACCCAAAACCTGACGTGATAAAAGATGGAAAACAAAATAAATAAATAATCATTAATAAAAACAACCAACCTAATAAATATGAAAACCAAGACGAAATAAAAATTTGCGAAAAAAAATAGAAGAAAGAGGAAAGAGGGGGAAGGATTATTACGAAGGAAAAACAAACAATGCACGCTCCTCCAACAATAACGGACAAATTTCTGTCTCGAAAGGCGGAAAGAAACCTCCATGCTTCCTTTCCTTGTACCTCTTGTCTCCCGGCCCAACTTGAAGCACGCCTACTAATAAAATCCTACCACGTGTCGCAATCTTCTCCAACCCTTTTATCTATACTCTAGTCTATATGGTCTAAAATATCTCTCCGCGGACTCTCACTTCTGTCCATCTCTCTCTGCTAATTCCTCTGCAAATGGGCCGCCTCTTTCTATCTGCCCTTTGCAGTTTCTTCCTCTTATCCTCCGCGTCAGGCGAGATCGACGCTGGCGATGATCCTCTGATCCGTCAAGTGGTTTCGGACGGCGAGGATCCTCTTCTCCACGCCGAGCGTCACTTCTCGACCTTCAAGGCCAAGTTCGGCAAGAGTTATGCCAGTCAGGAGGAGCACGACTACAGGTTCGGTGTGTTCAAGGCTAACCTGCGACGAGCTAAGCTCCACCAGAAGCTGGACCCCAGTGCCGTCCATGGAGTCACCAAGTTCTCCGATCTCACCCCGGCGGAGTTCCGCCGAAATTTCCTCGGGTTGAAGCCTCTTCAGCTCCCGGCCGACGCTCACACGGCTCCGATCCTTCCCACCAACGATCTCCCCACCGAATTTGACTGGCGTGATCACGGCGCCGTCACGGGCGTCAAAGACCAGGTATAAAAAAATATAGATTACTATTGATTTCTTTATTTCAAAATTCAAATACAAACTAGGTTTTTATTTGTTTGTGTGTGGGGAATTAGGGTGCGTGTGGATCGTGCTGGTCGTTTAGTGCAACGGGAGCATTGGAAGGAGCTCATTATTTGGAGACTGGGGAGCTAGTGAGCCTGAGTGAGCAACAGCTTGTGGATTGTGACCATGAGGTTTGACATGTTCTCCCTTTCCGTTCTTTTATTTCCAGATGACGTTATATATTATGGTGGTAAAATTCTTCGTTGGTCTTTAACTGCTGATTCAGAAAATAAGGCCTCGTTTGTTTACACAAAATCACTATCTCATCTCATCTTAATGATTACAATTTTTTTAAATTTTCATACAAAAATATAATAAACAATTTAACTTTTTCAAATTCCAACATAAAAATAATACTAAAAAATATATGTTACTAATTTTTTATTCAACTACTATTCAAAATATCTAATGTCATCTGAACTGTGTATCCAAGCGGGCCTAGATCATTTTGGATACAAAAATCTTTCTTATCTCATTTCATTATTATAATTTTTTCAAATTTTCATTAAAGGATATAATAAATAATTTAATTTTTTTAAATCTTAAAATAAAAATAATTTTAAAAAATATATTCTAATAATATTTTATTTAACTACTATTCAAAATATTTCATCGAATTGTCTATCCAAATCCAACCTAAGGCCTCCATTATTTTTACAGATGAGATGATATAAGATGAAATAGATTGATATAACAGTCGAATAAAATATTATTAAAATATATTTTTTAACATTATTTTTATTTTGAAATTTTAAAAAATTGAGTTGTTTATTTTATTTTGTTTGAAAATTTAAAAAATTTTAATGATTAGATGAAATAAAATGAGAATGATTGTGAAAATAAACGAGGCCTAAATGTTTTATGCGATCGTGACCTCTGTTTTCCCAACTATTTATGTAGGTCCAATAGTATGGCAATCAGGAAAGTCCTGGAAAGGTCACCGTTATTGATGATTTATGTGATTTTGACTCGGTTCTCGTGCTTGAACATTCTATATTCAAGATCAAGGGTGTATTATGGCTTGAAAATACAATCGTTAGATTTGAATATCTACTTTTTGTTAAGATATGCATTGATACTTCAATCTGATAGTTGGAAAATTGGTGTCTTGCTTCTCTTGTTTGATGCTATAAGGGTTTGCTCACAATTCACCATCCTAATAGTAAGTTTCAGATTTTTCTGACATGAATTCGTTTGAGATTCTCTCTCTTCACCTGGTATGTGTCTAGCATGTTGATTCCTGGAACTGGTAGTTGAGACTAGCATCTCTCACCATAAGTTTCTTGGCGGTTGGCACGACTGTGAAAATAAACAATTGATCATGCATGTTAATTAGTTCTGAAGTTCGACAACCTGGCTAAAGGATAGGAAAAGTGCAAAAATGACATTCTCAGCATGTCTTGCCAGGTGACTCCTGGTAAAGCGGCAGTTGCATAGATGTCTTTTGACTCTTTATTTTCACACGAGTGTGCATAAGTGATATAACTATTATCATGCTCTTGCATATATAACCTAACCCATGTAATCTTTTGCAGTGTGATCCTGAAGAATATGGCGCATGCGACTCAGGCTGTAGTGGTGGGTTGATGACCACTGCCTTTGAGTACACCCTTAAGGCTGGTGGATTAGAGAGAGAGAGGGACTATCCTTACACTGGGACTGATCGCGGCACATGCAAGTTTGACAAGAACAAAATTGCTGCTTCTGTATCTAACTTCAGCGTTGTTTCCATTGATGAAGATCAGATTGCTGCAAATTTGGTGAAGAATGGCCCTCTTGCAAGTAATTAGCTTTTTTTGAAACCTAGTAGTTCGCTTTAGTTTCCACATATTACTCTTATTTTCTTCCTCAGTTTTGCATGCTGAAGGTAATATATATACTAATAGACTACGCATCTTTCCTTCTAAATTTGTAAAGGAGGGTGTTGTGGGGCTAGGGTTAAGTATGATAATGTAGATGAAGTGATTACTGAATTGTTTTATGCTAAATCAAGTGATTAATTGACGCTTTTTCTGTGCCTGCATTTTGCAGTTGGCATCAATGCAGTTTTCATGCAGACATACGTTGGGAAAGTTTCATGCCCGTACATCTGCTCCAAGCATTTGGATCATGGGGTGCTTCTGGTGGGGTACGGATCTGCTGGTTATGCCCCTATCCGGTTCAAGGAGAAGCCATACTGGATCATAAAGAATTCTTGGGGAGAAAACTGGGGAGAGAATGGTTATTACAAGATATGCAGGGGCCATAATTCATGTGGAGTGGATTCCATGGTCTCAACTGTAGCTGCCATACATACCACCTCCGAGTAAAATATCTTGGTGGTTCCGTGTTGGGCAAGTGGAGAGTGGAGCTAGCCGTTGTGAATATTAAAATATTAAAAGTGAATAATATTGTATGAAGAGGTCATGGAGTTCCTAGAATTTTATCTGCTCTTGATGCTCCCATCAACTTGCCTAGGCAGAGATGGTAAGCGTTCTCTTGGTGGTTCCCTATACTTTATATCATGATTGTCCATTTTAAAACTCTTATATTTGCAAATCAATTCAAAGAAACTCCTTGGCTTGGCTCAGGTCGACCTTGGATTCTATTATGGGGGAAATATGGTGGTTTAAGCTAGACAGGAAATGTGAAGTGAGAAAGTTAATAATGGTTTGCTACATCGTGATCTGGATAGAAAGATAATTAGTTCAGCTTCGAGCATGCCCACATATATTAGAATGAGAAAATGTATGCGTGCATCTGTCGGTTCCTAGGATGAGAAAATTATCAGGTTTACCTCGGATTATAAAAGGGGTGTCATATTATTTTTATAGAATAATGTTATACACTACATTTCTATCTCATTATGTAAAATATTATACTTTTATCATAATCTTTGATTTATATAAAGAATAAATATAAAGATTAATTGCTAATACTACCTCATTATAATAATGAGATAAAAATGAAATACGAGTGTAGTATATAGAATTTTCTATTTTCATAACGAAATTAGCTATCATTCAAATTTAGTATTTATTTTCTTAATGAGCAAGTAAATGATACAGGATTCCACGAAGGAATGTGAGTGAGAGTATAGATGGGCCTCGTCTGCGCCATATACGTACTTTCGAAGACCCCCTTTTTTTTCTTTTTTTGCCTCGGGAAGAACTGTACAGAAATCTAATTTTGTAGAACGCTTCGGGTTTCATTATACGGCAGACCGTGGGGCGTGGTGGCATTGGGTCAAGGTCCAAATAAAAGCATCGTGGTCCACATTTAAAGTAAATAACATAATTCTAATCAAATCGGCATTGGAAATTGATTATAACTCTAACATAACTCCACATTTAAATTATAATCAAATTGGAAATTGATTGTAGGTGTTGTTGGAGATGAAATGGAAGAAGAGATAAGATATACAGAAAGAGATAAAATCAAAAAAAATTGACTCAGATATTAAAATGTGAAAGTGATTGGAAGAAAGTATGACTCGGGCCTCGGCTAGGTTTGGGTATCTAAATATTCTTAGAATAATTCATTACCATTTATTGTTTTATTATTATTTTTTATCTATTTTTTAATACTATTCATTACTTTTTATTACTATTTAATATTTTAATATTACTTTTTTTACTGATATTCACAACTCTTCTCAACACTTCTCACTATTATTCAAAATTTGACGCAAATATTTGTAGAGAAGTCTGTATATTTGTAGAGAGGAGTGAAAAGTATACAGACTTCTCTATAGACAAAGAGCCCTCAAATCATTGGCTCTCCCCTCTCTAGATTTCTCCAACGAATGCATCTTTTTCAACATCCCAAAAACCTTATTTCCTTCATTGTAGTGAGACCTAAAAAAGGCCATGTGAGATGTAAAATCACCAAACATCGTATACTTTGCCCCCAAGCAACTTGTGAAAGTATGCTTTTATGCCGAACCATGTCAAACTACGTAAATCTATGTGTCTATCTCTTTATCTACATTTTATATACTTTTTTATTTATTTCATTAATGAATATCTAAGTACCGTATCAATGCCAAAATCATTATCGTTTACCATTTAACCATATTGTTGGGTCTCGGGAGCCAAAAAAGTGCATGGTTGTTGTGCATGAAATTTGTGCAAATTAGTAACTGTCCTCATCAATCGAATGACCATATCATACGAGACACAGTCTTATATATGGTATTTCACAAACAAACTTATTGATGGTATGATTTTGTAAACATGATCCATATATACATGTATTTTGCCCTTCAACATAATACTGTACTCAACTTTTTTCCCCTTACAACAGTTTTAAACTGTAACTACGTACGTATAACGCAAAATCGACACAGTTTAGGCAGGTAATAAGCACTTAGGTGCATTGTGCATGGTATTCCTTTTGACAGTCGAAGCATAAATATGTGCTCGAAAATATGCACTTTCGCATTGGATGGTATTAAATAATATTCCTTGTGTCAAAGAGACTTCTTTTAATTAGAACGGCGTTCTTCGTCACTTTGGCATCTTAATGTCAATATTGTTTTATAGAAACCAGACCCCAGCAACTAGGGGCGGAATTAGGATTTGGTGTGTGGGGGGCAATTAGCAAAGTGTCATATGTATGGATAAACAGCAACCGACATTTAAGGTAGTAAAGTTTGTCACCGACATTTAATATTAACCGTATAAAGTTGTTATCTAGAGACGAACTTAATTATTAAATCCACCCATCTAAACCTCTCACTTGAACTTCATCGGACTCAAGTGAACGATAAAAATTAAGAAAAAAATAGTCATGTAAGGTTTTTTGAAACAAATGATAAAAACTAAGTAAACAAAAATAAAAATTTGTATTGAATTTAAGATTGAATATTGTACAGTCTCTATAATATATATTGAAATAGCTATGTAAGATTTGTTGCATTCACTCCTAATTGTTAACTCGATGGTAGTATATATGTACTTGCTTTTAAAAATAATCCAAACAAGCTAGCTAGTGAAAGACTTGAAAGGAAAAGAGTAAATAAATAGGAAAAATGAGGTTGTAAATTTACCAAATAGCTTATGAAAATAGACCAAGATATTTTATTGTCTCTTATGAGATATAAAAAAATAAAATGAAAATGTGAAATTTTATTAATAACAAAAAATAAGTGTAAGTATATTAAAAAAAAAACTTTAAGAAACCTAGACAACTAAATACTAAATGAGATTTTTGAAAATATTTTGAGAGGACAAATTATCTTTATATTAAGATATCTTTAAAAAAAAAACTATATACACTATATACTAAAATATATTTTTAAAAATTTTTGGGGGGCAACCTTAAACGTAGCTCGCCCCTGGCAGCAACTCTCTCAAAGTGACTAATCTAGTTTACTAATTTGCTGATATGGCTCAGGTTGCTGATATGGCATTAGTAGTTGATATGCTTACATGTAAAACAATCATTGGTTGTAATGAGTTTTTCTTCTTATAATAAATACATTGATCAGTTCAGTTCAGTAAATACATATTTCAAGATTTCGTTATTCTGTTTTTCTTGCTTCCGTCACTCTCTCTGTTATCAAGAACCAACGGCAAGATTCAAATTTTGTCAGACTCGATCGTGAATATATTTGTACGTTAATTTAATTATTTTTACGGGAGATTCAAACTCTGTTACAATTTATAATGTCTTAAAGTGCTTCCTTCTTCCTTTTCCTTTAGGCATCACACAACCCCTTTTCCCTTCATTTTTTTAATATTTATTCTTTTAACAAATGAGAAATCTAATACTCTTATCCTATATTAGTGTTTAAATAAGCTATAAGAAGCGGGATCCAAACTAGCTAGCCCCTTTTTTATTCTCTTTTTCTCGTGCATATAATAATAAAAGTTTCATATAATTAGCGGTTGAGATCATCTAGCTAGCTGTTCGGAAAACATGACAGTCGGCGTTCATAAATATTCAGCGATATATACATATATATATATATAAAAATATATACTAGTAAAGGGTAACGTGCGCTGCACATGTGCCCTGTGACCAATTTTGTTATGTTTCAAATTTTTAACTATAAACGAACAGATTTATGTCTATATTTTTTTTTTAAAAATATTGTTTATAACACATTATATACACGATCTACATAATGTTTATAACTATAATACAACAAGTTACAAAAACTAAATCACTACTATGTACAGATATCTTACAAAAACTATTTTCCAAAGGGCAAAGACCATCAAAATACTGTTTCACGAAAATCATTATTCATTAATTTTTCTTTTACTCCTATATTCGTAGTCCCTTTTTTCCTCCTTTCTCTTTTTTTTTTGGTCCATCAAAAGGGCTCGGGCTTCACTCGCTTTTCTAAAGTCCAATCATTATTCCGATTGTTGAGCCATTTGAATTGCTCAATAAATTAGAGTATCTCGGTGATTGCTTCATCAATAGTTTCAAGGCGCTTTAAGATGGAGAGCTCAGGCAAAATCATGACCATCTTAGGTACGATTCTCTCTGGATGAGGTGTCGTGCTCTTCTGCTTGGTCATTAGGGTCCTCGTTTGAGCTTGTAACAACTTCTATTATTCCGGATGGTCATGGGGAATGGTAGTGAAAATTGTCACAGTGAGATTTCAAAAAATCTCAACAAGTAAACAGTAAACATACAACAAATTATCATAAGTATATACAAATATACCACAAATAATAGCAATTTATAGATAAATAAATCCATGGACATTAACTTGACATGAAAACTTGGAGATGTATGCGACCGACTTTTATAATCGTCAAGCATCCCAACTTGGGTATCAACGTAGCTGAATGGGTTTTGCTCATAGTCTTCGCCCTTTCTATTCACACCAGAATTCAACAGGTTGATTGAATGAATAGCTATGTAGGCATATCATACACCTTGAAATACACTTTACATCTAAAATTAAGAAAGATATTATTATTTGTTAGTATTCAGATTTAGTACATTCTAATTTTTGCCAAAAATGTATGTAGGTACATTGTTATTCATTCAACCAACCTGATGAACTCTAACAAGTTTGAAGAACAACAAATGTAGAATGGAGTAGCAAATTTGTAAAGTAAAAAAAAAAAAACATTACAAAACATTAGATCTATATTTAAAGCATAAAGAAATATCATCCAATCAATAATATATGCTTAATATTAAAATCAAATCAAATAATATAATATTAAACTATTTACAATTAAAAATCTAAATACACATGCAGCAAATTTTGACTAATTCTAATTAATAATTGCAATTTCATATACTTGCAAAATGCTTCAAACAAATAAGTGTATAAAATATTATAAAATACAGACAATAACATCCACTACAAGAAAAATGACCTTTTGCGACAAGTTATTTTCAGTCAAAATGAGTTTATTTTCGTCGTAAATAGTCATTTTCATCGCAAAATAATGATCACAAATATCTATTTTTCTTGTAGTGATCTATTTGTATGGATAGTAATAAAACATACCTAGAGATAGGAACAAATAAATGATCAGTGGAAATAGAGCAAATCTCCAACCAGCAGATTGAGGAACAACAAGCTAAATACAGAAGCAACAAGTCTGTTGCAAAAGATTATATTATAAAAGATATCATAATCATTTTAATATTATATTATTGTTTGTTAAATAAGGCTATACTAAGATATTAGAATATAATTTGTTAATATTTTTTTATTAAAATTTTATGAACAATTGTAATATTATCTAAACAAAATTGGCCATATATTTAGAATAAATTTTTTACGATTGAAAACAAAATTTGCGGAATATTGAAATTGACCTTTTTACAAATTTATTTTTGTTAATAATTTTAATATACTTTATTATCAATTTGAAGTTGAAATTTCAAAATTCTTTGTAATAAGATCTAATGTTCAATTTTTTTTTTTTTAAATCTTTAAACTACTTTTTCTTTTCTTATATTTTTCAACCTAGCTCATATTCATATATAAAGAAAAATCCTCAGACCAAAACAGTGACATTTTCAGAAAAAGAAACCCTCACTCTACGACGAGCACTATAAATCCTCTACCGTATCACATTCTCACACATGCATAGGTGATAGTGAGATCCTGGGCCAAAGACCATCATTTTCAGCCAAGTCCTTTGTGAAACAGAGGAATTCAAGAACAACATAAGTAAAGACAAAAAGGACAAAATTGTAAATTCATTAAAAATGAAAACAGGGACATAAGTGTAAATGAGAAACAACTACCAACTGAAGGACAAAAATGGAAAAATAAAATGAAAATAGATGAACGAGAAAGTGAAGGACACAACAGGAAAATGAATATAAAAGCAGGGGTAAAAATGAAAAAAAAAATGTTAGACAAATTTACTGTAGCTAATGATTCATGCTTTAGATATAAGTAGATATATACTAGGATAGGCAACGTGCCCTGCACATGTATCCAGTTTAATTTTACATAATTTTTTATTTTTTAAATAAACAAATTACTTTAAATAATGAATTATAGAAAAAAAAAAATTCAACTCATCATCTCCTAACTATACAATAACATGTGATTTCTCATTTTTACCATTCAATTTAAACATATATATATTGATGTTTAAATATGTATGTTTACACCTCAAGAAAAAAAAATCACATATTGATGTGTGCTATGGAAATGATGAATAGCATTTCTTTAAAAAAATCATTTTAAATCTAATATCATTATTTTAAATCTAGCCGATGATTTTTAAATTAAGTCAAGTATTCNTACAAATTTATTTTTGTTAATAATTTTAATATACTTTATTATCAATTTGAAGTTGAAATTTCAAAATTCTTTGTAATAAGATCTAATGTTCAATTTTTTTTTTTTTAAATCTTTAAACTACTTTTTCTTTTCTTATATTTTTCAACCTAGCTCATATTCATATATAAAGAAAAATCCTCAGACCAAAACAGTGACATTTTCAGAAAAAGAAACCCTCACTCTACGACGAGCACTATAAATCCTCTACCGTATCACATTCTCACACATGCATAGGTGATAGTGAGATCCTGGGCCAAAGACCATCATTTTCAGCCAAGTCCTTTGTGAAACAGAGGAATTCAAGAACAACATAAGTAAAGACAAAAAGGACAAAATTGTAAATTCATTAAAAATGAAAACAGGGACATAAGTGTAAATGAGAAACAACTACCAACTGAAGGACAAAAATGGAAAAATAAAATGAAAATAGATGAACGAGAAAGTGAAGGACACAACAGGAAAATGAATATAAAAGCAGGGGTAAAAATGAAAAAAAAAATGTTAGACAAATTTACTGTAGCTAATGATTCATGCTTTAGATATAAGTAGATATATACTAGGATAGGCAACGTGCCCTGCACATGTATCCAGTTTAATTTTACATAATTTTTTATTTTTTAAATAAACAAATTACTTTAAATAATGAATTATAGAAAAAAAAAAATTCAACTCATCATCTCCTAACTATACAATAACATGTGATTTCTCATTTTTACCATTCAATTTAAACATATATATATTGATGTTTAAATATGTATGTTTACACCTCAAGAAAAAAAAATCACATATTGATGTGTGCTATGGAAATGATGAATAGCATTTCTTTAAAAAAATCATTTTAAATCTAATATCATTATTTTAAATCTAGCCGATGATTTTTAAATTAAGTCAAGTATTCTAAAATCTTCTAAATATTTTACCAAAATCATTTTAAATGAGGTATTTGTACTATTATTAAACAAAGACTAATTTTCAAATAAACCTTTTTATATTTTGGAGTTCCAAAAATCATGTAGTTTTAAAAAAGTAATTATTTAAATGATTTTATTATTTTAAGAATATTATTTAATATTCATTAATTTATTTTATGTTAAGAACTCTCATTATTTAGATGACTCTATTCTCCTAAGAAATATTTATTAAAACTCATTATTTTATTTTTATAATAAAAGAAATTTAATTTTATATCAAGAATAAAAAATTTGATTTTAAAATTTAGTATTTTTTTTCCTTATCTATTTCTTTCTCTCTTATTTTTCTATATATTATTTTCACCTTTTTTCCTTTTCCCCAACCCACCTGCTCTAAGTTCTCTCTTTTTCACATATGAAAGCAAAAGTCCAAAATACCCGATTCTTTTCCTTTACCCCCAACCCACCTCTCTCTCTCTCTCTCTCTCTCCATGATCACCTAATTTCTATTCAACCTTTTCACTTCCATGCAAAAACACACTCCAAAAAGCTGCGATTAGAGTGGTCGTTCTAGTATTATTATCTTGTGCAGATACTATGCCACCATGTGTATTGTTCACACATTCCTAAAGCCCGTTGTTTTTTCTTTGTTTTGTTAGTAATGGCGTTAGGAGTCCGAAGAGGAGTGGACGATGTTGGAGTGGACGGCGTTGGGTTCTGCTTTTCTCATGCTGACGGAGACTAACTCGGTATGCGTCGTCGTCCTCACCGTCGTCACGCACAGACTCTTTTGGTTTTTTTTTTTTAATTTCTACTATTTTGTAAAAACCTTCGGAAAGGTAGCATTTTTCTGAATTTCTTCATAAATCTGGAATGTTGTGATGCGCTGGTGTTTGTGAAATTGGAAGGTTTCTCGATTGCATGTGAAATTTGTTCTTCTTTCCTCTGGGTTATTTTTCTTCGCTAATCTAGAGTGTAGAGCTTTTTGTTTTTTGGTTGTGTTTTTCATTTGGCTCAATTTAAAATTTTGAAACTTGTAAGTGGATTTTCTTTTTCGTGAGCGTAGATTTTCGTCAGCGTGGTTTAGTGGTAAGGATTAATGGATTCTCGTCATTTCTTAAGTTTTTCTCTACAGTATATACTTCCTTATTGGAGATTAGGGACAAAATTGGAAAGAAAATAGTGGAGGAAAACACTGTAGATCTCCAGAAGGTTTCAATCCATCAAAAGAAGTTATAAATTTAGAACTATAAAAAGACAATATAGCCATAATCGGTGAAATAAAAGAAACAGAATAAAATGTAAATTCCTCGTAAAATAAGGGACAAAATTGAAAAAAAATATGTTAGACGAAAATATTGTTCATCCAACATTCTCACTTGAGAGCCGCTTCAGGCCGGATGGGTGCCAAAAAGACTTTCACACCAACCAATAAATAAGTGCCACGTAGATACTCCAAAAAGATCAGAAATGAGCTTGCATCCATCCGATTGTCTCCCTCTCCTTCTTCGAATTCATCTCCCTCCCCCATCTACATAATTTTTCTGAAAGCCCTATATCTCTCCCTCCGTCCCCAATCTGGCCTCAACGCCAAGAAGCCCATAAGTGAACAATATTCAAAATCTATCACGAAAAATATGCCTAAACTTCCACTCAACATCATGGAGATCCCTTGCGGAAAGTTCTTGAGCCGGTGGCTATTGTGAGAAATCCTGCAGGACCAAAAGAAAAGGAAAATACAATAATTTTTTTTCTTCCTTTTGTAATTTTTTTTAAAAGGAAGTAATGGACACTACCAATGGAGGGAAAACTTTCTCAGCAGCACGACAAGGAACAGAGAACCCTCCATGGGTACTAGTGTCACTCGCTGTCAATGTCTTGCAAAAGTAATTGGTAGGCTGCTTGCTTGAAATCCTCAATTCCAGGGGTAGGAATGTATCCTTTTGCTCTTCCTACGTGATCCAACGAGAAATAACTTTACAATTCAGAAATGGTGCAGATGGGGAGAGGGGGTTGTGCAATTGAAGAAGGAGAGGGAGGTACAATCGAGTAGATGTGGGTTCATTTTTAATCTTTTTGGAGTATCTACGTGGTATTTATCTATTGGCTGGTGTGAAATTCTTTTTGGCACCCATCCGGCCTGAAGGTTTTCTCTTCTCACTTGTATATATAATAGATAATAGAAATAGATATATGCAATTTGTGTAGAAGCTAGCAACCTAATCCCTTCCTAGGTACAAACAAAACAGGAGTTATTGAAGAAAACCTTGATGAAAATATTAAAAAGTAAGCCGTACGCAAGTAATTTCTCTCTCTCGAACTCACATCGAACTGTTACATG
>QEOT01005389.1:69916-98206 GCA_003123785.1 Pterocarya stenoptera
AAAGAGAGCCGCTTCAGGCCGGATGGGTGCCAAAAAGACTTTCACACCAACCAATAAATAAGTGCCACGTAGATACTCCAAAAAGATCAGAAATGAGCTCGCATCCATCCGATTGTCTCCCTCTCCTTCTTCGAATTCATCTCCCTCCCCCATCTACATAATTTTTCTGAAAGCCCTATATCTCTCCCTCCGTCCCCAATCTGGCCTCAACGCCAAGAAGCCCATAAGTGAACAATATTCAAAATCTATCACGAAAAATATGCCTAAACTTCCACTCAACATCATGGAGATCCCTTGCGGAAAGTTCTTGAGCCGGTGGCTATTGTGAGAAATCCTGCAGGACCAAAAGAAAAGGAAAATACAATAATTTTTTTTCTTCCTTTTGTAATTTTTTTTAAAAGGAAGTAATGGACACTACCAATGGAGGGAAAACTTTCTCAGCAGCACGACAAGGAACAGAGAACCCTCCATGGGTACTAGTGTCACTCGCTGTCAATGTCTTGCAAAAGTAATTGGTAGGCTGCTTGCTTGAAATCCTCAATTCCAGGGGTAGGAATGTATCCTTTTGCTCTTCCTACGTGATCCAACGAGAAATAACTTTACAATTCAGAAATGGTGCAGATGGGGAGAGGGGGTTGTGCAATTGAAGAAGGAGAGGGAGGTACAATCGAGTAGATGTGGGTTCATTTTTAATCTTTTTGGAGTATCTACGTGGTATTTATCTATTGGCTGGTGTGAAATTCTTTTTGGCACCCATCCGGCCTGAAGGTTTTCTCTTCTCACTTGTATATATAATAGATAATAGAAATAGATATATGCAATTTGTGTAGAAGCTAGCAACCTAATCCCTTCCTAGGTACAAACAAAACAGGAGTTATTGAAGAAAACCTTGATGAAAATATTAAAAAGTAAGCCGTACGCAAGTAATTTCTCTCTCTCGAACTCACATCGAACTGTTACATGCTGACTCTTTTCATGTTGATCCAAGACAAGCTCAATTGTGCACGGAATGGGAGAAAATACAAAACGATGGGAATTTCATGAGAAGATAGAGGGTAAAATTGGAAAGAAAATAAGGACATAAATGGAAGAAAAAAGTGTCGACGAAAACACTGTTCTAGGTGGATTGGCGCTTATATATAACAGATATATATTAATATTTCTTATGATGTATAGCTGCATGTTTACCATTCAAAACGAATAGTTACAGTTGCGGTGCAAAAGTTGAATTAGTTTATGAAAAACTCTACTTGCAACCCACTGGAGAAACCACGTAATCGGGTCCACTTTTGATAAAAAATAAAAATAAAAATAAAAAAATTCTACTTCTATCTCTTCATTTCGTTCCCTCTCACTCTCCCCCTTAAAAACTTCATCCCCATTTGGAAAAAGCAAATGGAAGCACAAATCTCCCCTTTTTCCCCGATTAGTCCTTGCCCTTTTTCCTCTCACCACCTATAAAACTCAACTACTTCTCCATAACCATCCAAAAGCTCTTCTATTTTTCCATAAATTCTCAAAAACTCTCATACTTCTTCATGACACCTAGAAAACTCAACTGAAAGCCTCTTTCTGTTTTTTTTCTTCACACTTCTAATGTATCTGAGAACCCAGGTTGAATTTGATTCTTAGATACCTCACCAACATACATATAATTTCTTTACTAATTTCTAAGATGACATGTGCATGCTTGGCACCATCATCACCACTAACTTCGTGGTAGGACAACGGAAGTCAGCTTGTTTGGTTGCTGAGAAAACAGACAAAAATCATGCAATAGTCCATAACAGTCTGTTTGGTTGCCAAGAAACAAGAAAATCAGGCAATAGTCTGCAATAGTCCGTAGCAATTTGTTTGGTTGTCGAGAAAACAGAGAAAAATCACAATCAACCGCAATAGTTCATAACAGTCTGTTTGGTTGCCAAGTAAACAAAGGAAAATCACAATCGAATTTCCTATAAATATGAGATTCGAGACTTTCGACTTTTTCTTCTTCCCTCCTTTATCAACAGAATCAGAATGAGAATTTTTATTATACTTACTTGACATAATAAGAAGGCAAAGGATTCTAAAGCCAGAGAGAGAGAGAGAGAAAGGAATTTAAATGGAATGAAGCTTCTTTCGTCCATTTACTTTTTTTGCATTACATATTACGAGGGCTTAGCATTTAAGGCATCTCTACCTCTCTCCCTAGGAAATATAGGCCCATTCACTCCGCGACCCAAGAAATGCGTCAATACAAGAAGGGAAATGTTTAGCTGACGAAGTTGGCACTCTCGAGGTCACCCGAGATTGCGCTTGGCATCAACTCTTTCTCTATTGAGGTCCACACTTCAGAGTCGCCTAGTCTGGAGAGGGTACTTACACTCCTAGTGCCCTCGAATTGGTTCGAAAATTCTGGAGCACGTGATCCCTTACTCTCCCCAAATCCTCAAAGAAGCCGTGATTCAAGGCATACGCATGTCTCCGTGGACTTGTTAGTCTACGAGATCGACGAGAATATCGAGAAAGCCAAGCACCGTGTTCCCACGAATTTGCCTCACTCTTTGCATCGGTCTACAATGCCAGCGAGAGACACCAGAGAGCCAAGTATCGTGGCCACCAGAACTTGACTTATCTCTCTCATCAAGCCCACCAAGCCAACACAAAAATACTGAAAAATATATATATACTAAGGAAAAAACAGAGCAAATGGCGAAGGAAAAAGAAAGAAAGATAATTTTATTAATAAGTCAAAATGTATAGAAAGCGCAAATAACCACAAAGGCATCCAAAGATACTTTGTCAGAGTTACAAAAAACTGAAATAATGTGTCTAACTTTACAAATAGAGTCATATGAACAAAAACTAAGGTACAAGAGCATTAGGATTCTGCTCGGGAGCATTGGGGTCTAGCGCAGGCACATTAGGACATGGGTCAGGAGCTCCATAATCGGAAGAGAAGGCGTTAGGAATCATGTCCCTGCCCAAGGTGTAGCCATGCTCGAGTGCGTCAGGGTCTAGAGGAAGGTCACGGGGGTCAAGGGCTCTTAAGTGTGCCTTTAAGGCTTCTGAGTTTGCCTGGGGGTTCTCTAGGATGTGGTACCATATCCTATCGAGGCCTTCAATGCATCCGTAGACCAAGCATGGTCGCGAACGAACACAACCGACCTCAGATGCCCTGCTAAGCGGGGAACAACCTCCTGAACTTGAGATAAGTCACTCCGCAAATCTTCAATGACCACCGCCTGGGCGTCCATCCTCTTCTCAACTCCCTTTAAATCGCCGCATGCTTAGTTGGCCCGCCTCTTCTTATGGTCAACGACGGCTTGGGTAACTACCAATGAGTCTTCTCGTCCTTTCAAAGATAAAGAAAGGGACTAGTAATCTTCATCTCACTGCTCAAGCAGCTGGGCCTCAGAGTCTCGATTGCCCCTCAAGTCGGCATTCTCTCATTGCAACTGGCTCAGTGATTCCTCAAGAGTCGCTACCTTCACGGTCCTTTCACCAACTGACCCCTCGGCCAAGCTCCTTGCCGCCAACATAATAAGGACTTCATTATGAGCCAACTGCCCTTGGCTCTTTTTGTGAGCAAGCTGGGCTTTCACCAACTCCACTTTCAACAACTCCTTCTCCTCCCTCTCCCCTAGATCACACCACTGGGCTTGGTGCAACAGCAAGAGAAGGGCCAAGTTCTTTCATTCGACGGCTTCCCGGCCATCCACAATGAAGACGGCCAGCCAAGATGCACCATGTCAACAATAAAAGAAAAAAAAAAAAAAAGAATAGTCACGTAAGACTCCTAAGTAGTAAAAAAGAAAAGAAAAGAACAAACCAATGTGAGAGACCTCAAAGAATAAGCACATCAAGAATTCGGCCACCTATTTGAGAGACTCTACCCTCCCCCTGTGGTCGAGTGGAGAGAGGAATGACCTCCAAAGGACTCTCTTTGTTGTATGGTCAGTTAGTTGCCCCCATATCTCTGACAATGCCCATGACCCCCTCGATAAGGCTGATTGAGGGTGGGGAGAAAAGGTGGCCCTTTGTGGCATAAGGAAGTTCTCTGTCAAGACTTTGAGGCCCCCATTTCTCACTAAAACTCCACGAACTATCTCCCTTGCACCTCGCCTCCCCGACCACCTCAACATTGGCAACTGGCAAACTTGTGACACGCATGGAAGAGAGAGCACCAGTTATCTTCTCTGCGGTAAGGTCAAGAACCACGGCCAACTTTGGCTCCACCTCTTGCTCTCCAAAGTTTTTCCCGATAGGCTCCTCAACCGAGGCCACCAGGATCTCAACGACTATAGTGGTTGGAATGGGCCTTTTGGTGGCAGTTGGGCGCAGAAAGGCTCAGAGTAAAGCAAACCCTCCATATTTGGATTGGAACCCCCTAGTGATCCTTAGCAGCACCCTCGATGGCAGACTATTCTGTAGATGAGGAGGAGGGATCACGTTCACCTCGGGAGGAGGCTCCACCTGTGTTGATCGATGGAAAGTTGGTTCCAAAAGTGGCCCATATAAGTGAGTTGAGTTGAGAGCATATTTGCCATGTGAACCAACTTGCGCGGGCCCATCGGCGCGGCTAACGCAGCGGGGACTACGACTGTGACAAGCGAGGTGGTCAAACTGACCGCAGAAAGAGGATCAGCCCGTGCCTCCAGAATGGCCAATACCTCTGGGATAACAAGGCTTTTTCAACCCTGGCTACTTTGTGGATTCAAATGATGGATGGATTGGGTCGACCGTGGGGGAGGCACAAAGGTTGGACAAAATTTTTGATTTTCCAACTCCGGCCGAGTGGGCTTACAATTTGTGATGAACTCTGGAAAGTGGCTCGCAACAGCCTCGAGTGATGGCAGACGACGGGGAACTAGGGAGGTGAACTCCATCAAGCATAGTGTGGACTCTTGAGACAGAGGGAACTAGGGAACTGTTGTGCAAAAATGAGAGGGAAAGAAGGTGGTCCTGCATTTTGGACCCCTTCTCAACGAAACGACGTCGTTTAGTTTCACCCTACCTTTTTGGATCCGCTTGAGCGAAACGACATCATTCCTTTTAAAGTGGAACGACGTCGTTTTGATGCATTGTTTTTTAAAAAATAAATATTGAAATTCGAAGTTCAAAGTTTGGGGCCCACAAGAGCCCATGTGAGCTTCGACTTCGCCTTTGAACCCCAACTCCAAATTTTGCAAACTCCGAATTTGTCGGAGTCGAAGCCTTGTTGGAATTCAATCGGACTAAAAAAATTGAACATTTTTTCCACCCTTACTCAATGCTGATTGAGGTATGACATCCTCCACCATTTGTCCCTCCTGCACAGCCTTCCTTATCCATCCGTCATTTGAATCCACCAAGTAGCCAGGGAGAACAAGGCCCTGTTATCCCGGAGGTACTGGCCATCTTGGAGGCACCAACTGTTCCTCCTTCAGCAGCCAATTTAACCACCTGGCCTATCACGGTCGCGGACCCCACTGTGCTAGTCGCGCCTATAGGCTCACCCAGGTTGTCTCGCTTGGCAAATATAATCCCTCCTCCCCATCTTATGGGGTAGTTTTCCATCGAGGGTGTGTATAGGATCACTTAAGAGGTTTCAATCCAAGTATGGAGGCTGGAGGGGTTGTCTTCCTCTAAGCCCTTCCACGCCCAACAGCCACTAGACGGCCTTACTCCTGCCATCACTGCCATTAAGATCCCAGTGGCCTCGACCGAGGAGATTGCCGAGAGAACCTCTAAAGGGGAAGCAGTGGAGCCAAAGTTGGTCATGGTTCCCGACTTTGCCGCCGAAAAGACGGTCGCCGGTTCGCCAGCTGCCGAAGTTGAGATGGTCGTGGAAGCGAGGAGCACAAGAGATAGTTCATGGGTTCGTGGAGATCCAATGAGAAAAGAAGGCCTCAAAGTCCCGCGGAGAACTTCCTTCTGCCACCGTGGACCACCTTCTCTCCCCGCCCTGTCGAGGGGCTCAAGGGCGTTGTCAGAGATGTGGCCTCCATCTCCTGTGGAGTCCATTCCTCTCTCTGCTGGATCACAAGGGGGAGGAGCTTGAGCAGAGTCTCTCAAACGGGTGACCGAATCCTTGATGGGGTTTCTTTTCTGAGGTCTCTCACATTGAATTGTTCTTTTCTGTTGTTTTCTTACTTAAAAGTCTTATGCTAACTATTCCCTGTTTTGCTTTTATTGCCAACAGGGTGCATCTTAGCTGATCGCCTTCATTATGGACGGCCAAGAAGCTATCGAAAGAGAGAACCAAACCCTTCGCGTGCTAGTGCACCAAGCCTTGCGGTGTGCTTGGGGGGAGAGGGAAGGAGCGGTTGGAAGTAGAGCGAGTGAAAGCCCAACTTGCTCACAAAAAAAAGCTAAAGGCATTAAAAGCCAAGCTTGTCATGGCGAGTGAGCAAGCGAGTTGGCTGATAACGAAGTCCTTACTACATCGGCGGAGAGGCACTCGGCCAAGGAGAAGTGTTTCATCTCATCATTACAATTTTTTAAAATTTTCACGTAAAATATAACAAGTAATTCAACTTTATCAAATTTCAACACAGTATTAATATTAAAAAATAATATTATAATAATATTGTATTAAACTTTTAATTCTTAACTAATATCATCTCAATTTACTATCTAAACGACACCATAATGTACAATAAAATAGAAAGTTCATGAAAACATTCCAATAAGAGATAAAGCTTCTAACATAATATACTTGCTAGTTCTTTAGGTAGAATACCACAGTTAGTTTGTCATAATATAGTTATTGAAAGTTGATAGAGTATAGTGTGTAACTACTCTTCATCATCGAAGAATATATGTCATAAGATAAAAAGTATTAGTACAGAATTAATGTTGTAATCTGCCATCAGACTATTTACCTTTGTCGTCTAAATGAGGATTATAATTTCGAATATAAAACAAAAATATAAGTACCTAAATCAAAATTTTTTCATCTCTTCATCTTTACATCAAAATGAAAGGTTTTCCTAAATAAAGGACTAAGACCTATAAAGAGTATACAAACAACATAACGAGTACAAAATGTCATTTTTTGACATAGAGAGCGTCTTCCTTCTTTGGATAAAAACTGGAGGCAGGCTACTAAGTCTATCCAATCAAGGTTGTACTTGACTAAGGCCTCCTCAACAAATGTCAAGGTATAGAAATTAAAAGTCAAAACCCGTAACAATTGAGAAAGAAATAATAAAAGTCTAATCACATCCAACAAGAAATAATATAATGTTTAAAAATATAACATACAAATAGTATATCTAGGTGAAAGAAATTGTGTAGAAGTAAGAGATCAAGAGAGGGGTAGGATGAGAGGAAGTGGGGAGGAGATGAAGAGTAGAGGGAGGAAGAGAGATGGAGGAGAGGAAGTGTGGAGGAGAGGAAGAGGAAGAGGAGGGGAAAACAAGTAATAAAAAAATATAGGAAATATTTTGCCATGATATTACTTTTATTTGTAATTGAATGTTTAAAAAAAAACTTCTCATAATATGCATTGCAAAAATAATACGTCAAAGAACACAAAATAAATTAATAAAAAAACTTGAATACGTTTACCTAGCTCTATCAAACAATCCTACATAAACACAAATTTTGCAACTAATGAAAGAGTATTATCAATCCACAAGGAAATATAAAAATAGAGTTCATGAAGGACAATGTTTAAATTTACATATTATCAAGACAATATAATGTACAATAAAATTGAAAGTTCATTAAAACATTCCAATGACAAATATAAAGCTTTTAAGATAACATACATGCCGATTCCTTGGACAGAATACCACAGTTAGCTTGTCTTAATATAGTTAGCTTGTCAAGGTAAAGTGTAGAACTACCCTTCCTCATTGAAGAATATATATCATCAGATAAAAAAGTAATAGTACGAAATTAATTTTGTAATCTGCCATCAAACTTTTACTTTTGCCATATAAATTAGGATTATAATTTCGAATAGAAAACGACAATATCAATACCTAAATCAACATAAAGAAAATATAGAAAATCTCCTGTTATGATATTACTTTTAGCAGTAATTGATTGTAAGAACAAAGTTCATCATAATATGCATTGCAAAAATAATGCGTCAAAGAATATAAAATAGATTGATAAAAAAACTTGAATACGATGCTCTATAAAATATATAAATAGAGCTAAGACCTTCAGTCATCAATCTTTACAAAGTTCGTTGCTACAATGTTAAAACCCCATCAACCGAGGAAGAAATGTGTAGTAGTAATAGAGGAGTAGAGGAGGAGGATGAGGAAGTGGAAGCAAGGAGGAGAATAGAAAGAGTGGAGGAAGGAAGAGAGGTGGAGGAGAGGAGGAAGAGTTGTTGAAGAATGGAGGAGAGGGAGAGATGGGAAGTGGAGAGAGGGAGAGAGGGAGAGAGGAGGAAAAGACAAGAGGAGGGGAGGAAGGGTGGAAGGAGGAAGAGATGTCAAGGAGAGGAGAGGAGGAGAGAAGGAAGAGAGGAGAAGATGAGGAAATGAGGATAGGAGGAAGAGTGGAGGTGTGGAGGAAGAGAGATGGAGGAGAGGAAGAGTGGATAAGATGAGGAAAGGAAGAGAGTATCAACTTTTGTCTTGAGAATTTCTTTTCACACTTTTATCTCTTAAAAACAATGGTACTACTGAGGGTTGAATTAAGAATACTACGTACAAGAAGAATTATCATGAGTTAGGTATGAAAATCATGTTACAAACCAATTAAGATGATATCATCTGTTAATAGTAATGAAATAATTTGTAAATAGTAGTAAAATAATAATAAATAATTTATGAACAGTAGTAAACTATTTGTGAACAATAATGAAGTAGTATAAAAATAGTTATATTCCAAAACATATATATCCTAAAAGAATCACCTTCTACAAACAAGCAACCAACTAAAATTGAAACATATATATGTATATATATATATATGAGTATTATAGTGCTATTTTAATGCGTGATCTATACCACACATGACTGATTATGTAACATAATTTATTTAGAAAATAAATTTTAAAATTTGAATCTTATAAATCAAATTATATAAATAGTATACTCTACACGACGGCTTAAAAATGGTATAACTATATCTATATATTACAAAAGTTATATAAATATTGACAGCGCGCATGCACGTACGTACGGGTACCATACAAGCTAGCGCATACGCTACAAGTACTACTTGACAAAAATGCTGTGTTAGTGTCCGCAATGATCATCATTTCACTTAATTATAAGGCATGAATTAGCTAGTCTATACTTTAAATCCACCCTCTATCATCACTTAATTTAAAACCTAAATGACCATATAATATAGTTCAATAAATATCATTTTTAGCTTGATATTTAGCTAGCTAGATTAAAACTTCTGCATGCATGCTTCCATTGGGACAAACTGTACTAAACTTTGAATTAATGCTTGATCTCTCGAGATAAAAAACTGCGCGCAGCAATTAAAACCTACAGCTAGCGAAGTCTGATCTCCGGTGACATTTGGTGAAGTTCTTGACAGGAATGCTTTGGTTGATCTATATATATAAAGTTGGCAGAGTTAGAACTTAGAATTACCGGATCAGTTGACCAGAGCTCGATCGATCGGATACAATAATTAAATGCATGCTGCATGGCCACAAATATTATATGTATATATCTTCGAGCGACATCTGGCAGGCAGCCATGCATGCATGCTGAACAACATTGTAGCTTCGATCATAAGTTGGAAATGACAAAGATAAGAGCCATCCAATATGCAGGCCGCTACAGCATTAAAAGCTAGGTTGGGGGGGGGGTGGGTCGGGGGTACTGGCTGGGAACTGTTATTTTTGGACCACTGTACGTGTAGCCCAGCAACAAAGCTAAAAAGAAAGAGATAAATAGTTTTGCATGCGCCTGCCTGGCCCCCAACCTACGACATATGCTAATTATCGGAACTCCACAACGTCCTTAGAGTGCCTAGCTATAGGAAGAAACCCTAGCTAGTTCCTCTTCTGAGTGGTTGGGCTTTTCTCTTCGTAGAAGGTTTGAGCCACCAACCATTTCTATCCTATTCGCCTAATTGTTACCAAAAAATTTTCAAATCCCAGTCCTCAGAGTTAGATGTATAATTAGAAAATCATGCTCCATCTTATAAATGGTAATTAAGTTAATTGACCTAAGGTACGTGTACAGGCTGGCTCTCAATATAAATGAGTTTCGGTATGATTAATTGGAAATCGGTCGCATATATATTTTGGCCCTTTTTTTTAATTATAAGCTAGCTGCACATATATATATATAAGATGATCTGCTTTGATATATTTTGTTTTAAGAGGGCTAGCTAGCTCACATTTTCCTGGCCAATTATAAATTAGCGATATTTACGTTAATGTTATTCAGAAAAAGTAACTTTGGATCCATCTGCCAAAAGAAAAATAAAAAAGAAAACAGCTTTGGATGCTGCTTATTCCTTGTTTCAACCAGCGCCGAAACTGATAGTTGGAACCACCCTAGCTACTAATTCCTCTATATATATATATATATATGCATGGCAACTGTATAATACCTAAATTTGATGTGAGACAAGGAAAGACGGTAACAGCACTAAGACCCTAACTTGGTGGGGGCTCTTACAGATGTTCGTCATTCAAGGATTAGGTGTCCCTATTTTCTGAGTACATTTAATTTGAATTGATGACAGTCAATTTGAGCCGATTTCTGACAGAGACAGCACGAAGGTATCTAAAAAATCTTGACCACTATTTCTTTCTTGACCCGCATGAATTCGTCTTAAGATTGTATCTAAAGACACGCACATCCAAATTAAAAGCCCCCAGAAAATGTAGCAGAGCTTCTGTCTACGTGTGTTCGTTGTTTCTCTCCCTCATTTCTCTCTCAGCTAGCTAAAGTGCTGGCCTGATCAATAAATATCCAGACAACTCATTCCTGATCAACAACCGCTCGTTCTATACAAACAGTACTGATCTTCCCGAAAGACGCGGTTCGTACGTAGAATATTAAAAAACTGTAGAGTTCGCAACGTACACCGATAAAGAGTATGGATAACATAACTTATGATTTGACTTGAATTAAAATTAAAATTAAAAATAAAATAAAATATTTTATTAATATTATTCTAATTTTAAAATTTTAAAAATTTGAATAATTTATTTCATTAGAATTTAAAAAAAAATTGCAAAATTAATGAGATGATACGATCAGAATAAATGTAAAAATAATCGAGGCCGTAATGTAATAATCAGGCATAGCAGCTGCTGGGATTGAATTGGCAGTAAGTCCATCACATTGCCCGATAACCAGTGAGGCGTACGATATAGGAATGGGCAATGTCAGCTTCTAAATGACATCACAGGATAATATTACGTCTGATCAAGTCCCGGCCATATATATAATTATATATTTCGACGTGGCATGAATTAATAAGAAGTCAATATATTTTAAGCGGATTTATAAAACACATTTCTATTATATTAATCTTACGGTAAGTAGTCAAGGAGATCGAGCAGGGGTACGTGGATATACGGACAAAAGAACGCTTGAGGCTACAATCGTGTAGGCGAACCTATAAAGATATATATAGCAGCTAGCTATATAATTTCCAGTTCTACTGGACTGCTTGGCTGTCACATGAAGTAGTAGGATATATGATCATTCTCCTTTACATGCCATTATCATTCCCTTCCGAAGGCCGTCACCATCAAATATATATAATTAAGCACCAGTTTCCTATACCAACTAAGTATGCGGGAATGACTAGAATAATGGATATTCCTGATTATTTGTTTACGATAAAAATTTTATTTATAATTAAAATAAATTTATTTTAACTATAAATAATTATTTTATTAGAATGTCGTAAAAAAATAATTTTTTTATAATGAATTAATAATATTTGATCCAGCCATACATGAGCCAACTGATGATGAATCTAAAACTAGTCACTTATAAATTCCAAAGGAGATCGATGATCATCGGCCGGATCACCATCCAATTAACCAAGTAGACAAGGAAATTAATTACAAGCAAAAAATCAAAAACCACATGCACTCATATATGTGTATATATATTTATATATGTATGTATGTAAGATGTTGTGAATTGAGTGATACGTACATTGAAATTTGAATTGGTTAATTACTACTGGTCAGCGTGAATCAAAGCATGACCACAAGCACAACCAGCAGACAAAGAATTAATAGTCATGAACGAAAAAGCATTAATAATGCACTCATTTTAAATGCTCTAAATATATATATGTATGCATGTATGTCGTTATAAGGTGATTTCATTCATATTATACGTCCACATGAACCATGCATTCGTCAAATAAGAAAGTTAAAACGCGTATGATCAGATCATGCATCTGATTCAAGTTGCATGTCCCATCGTACTAGCATCGGCCTTTATTCTATCGTACAAAAGCACCGATGCATCGCTAATAAATAATATATATAAAACCTCGAGCAGGATAAAAGGCTATATATAGTATTTCTTGTGAAAAATACAAAAGCAACTAAAACAATTAGCGACCACTTTAATCCTCAATTTCAGCAGTAATGCTTTGTTGACCTAAAGTGAATTTTTATAGAGAATTAACGCTTTATAGTCACCGTTTTGTACATATCATATGTGGTTTTATTTCATGTAACTTCAAGAGGTTCTTGACCATATATATCTCTTCAAATGATGCAATTCATTAATATATATATATATATATTCATTCTCTGCGTGTCATGAATGCAATTCGAAGCCCTTGATGATCAACAGCTAGCAGCAGTACTATATCCTTCAGTGTCAATTAAGCTGAATCATGGGGTAATATAATAACTATACATGAAGGTAATGAGATGATTATCGTAAAACCATATATCTTATTATCTAGAAAATTATATATACGTATATGACATGCAGGTTCATGAATTCCACGAGTCTGTTAACTCCTCCACATAACGACGTTGCATCTACCAATCAAGGTGCCATATATATATATATATATCAGTTGTATTATTGTTTATTCATTTTAACAAATGAATAATTTCAGTAATCTATGAAATATAATAGGAAACGACACTAAGAAAACTGATCATATTTCTAACAAAAAGATTATTTTTAATTAAAATGAGTATACTTTCATTGCAAATAATCATTTTTGTCTCAAAAAAATATTACAAATATTCGGTTTTTGAGAATTAATGAGTGAATCACAGAAGATCAGTTATGATCATTTACGAGAGGTATCTCGGTTGTTTAAATATATAGTCAGAGTACGCGCACATGTAAATGGGTCAGATATTACAAAACTGGGGAAGATTTCAAAACAATTCCACGTTTCTTTCATACTGCTAGATCTAGTAGGCTGCGGTAGCATCGTTCATAGCTCCTAATATTTCGTAAAAGAACCATACCCTATATCATGTCACTAGCAAGTTAGAGTCTAGAAATAACATATATATATATATATATCACATGCCCTAGCTTGCACCTATCTATTTTCACTCCACTACGGGCTCAGATCCACGCATGTCCACTCAATTAGGCGCTAAATTCTATTGTTTTGCAGCTAAGTATATATAGTTGGTTTAAGAGTTAAGAGTTAAAAGAGTTAAAAGTGATTTTCGGATATTTAGTTATATAGATAAGTGAATCTAGATGTATTCGGGGAGGGAGGGAGGGAGGGTTCATGAAGGTATCACTTTTTGGACTGGAATGCCAGCGGCTTGCTAATTAATTGTCTATGCTTTACAAAGCCCATGCCCTTCGATCCTTCCGTTTTCTAGCTCCAGAAATCGTGAAAAGATCAATACACAAAGGTTTGAGAAGGGTTTTTAAATTCTTAGTTTATCCAAAACACGAAAGCTAATCGTCCCTTGTTCTTCCGGCAAGCAAACGGATAAACTGGAAAAAGCGGCTTCGAGTGCAACACCAACCAGAAAGTGCATCGAATATCAGCCCAGATAAGAAAAAACAAAAACAGAAACCAAACAACAAACATTATAAAATGCAAACATCCGCATGCAGCTATAACAAAACAAATGGTTTCTAATTAAAAATGAGTCATTGATAAGATCAAAAGAACCACGAAAATCAGAATTGAAATTCGAACAAAATCAAACATCCCCTCATCCTTTTCAGAATCCTCGTTTCTAATTCCTGTGACTTCTACCTCACTGGGTGTTACAAAGTACTACTTATAACCTTGACGACCGCAAATCCAGACAGATTGAGAGATTTCAAGATTTGCTAGGCAAACAATCTAAAAGAGGTTTCTACGATCTTGGGGTTGGGAAGAATTGCGTACCAGCCATGAAAGCATTGAGTGGAGCTGGAAATAGTGAAGGGTCGACCAACGTTGCAGATGGGGTACTAGTGGTTACTGTGGTGGTGGCGGTGGCCGCTGCCGTGATGAAATTTAGTGGTTGAGCTCCGCCTCCATCGCCACCAGAGGAACTCTCTCCGGCTGTGGTGTAACGATCTTCGCGACCTTGATCATAGAGAATTCCCTTGAAAACATGTCCTCCAATGTTTACAGCGGTTTGATACGCGTACTGCTCGTCCGGATCCTCCATTGCGCCTACTCTCACACAGCGGAAGACCGCCGGCGAGTTCACCTCAGCTGGGAATTGTCCCAGTTCCAACCCTAATCAATCGAACGAATTGAGATGCTCAGTTGCGACCAAAGGAGGAAAGAGAATTGTAAAAAATAAGTATGGAAGAACGTCGGAAAGTGGTCTAACTAATTTCATAGAACTTTCCGTCAGTTTTACTAATAAACAGTGACAGGAATGGAAAAGAAGAAAGGAGAAAGAAAAGCAGGTGAGTGGGTGAGAGTGACCATGGAGGTGGACTTTTTCACACGCAAACGCTATGGATTTGTTGGGTACGGGGTACTGATTTTTGGCCAGAAATCCCTCAAGCTAGATCTCAAGACAACTTTCTCTATCATCTCAGTTCCTCGATTATTCTCCGTAGAACTTTCGCAAGAACATAATCCAAATTTCCACTCGTGGTTTCTTTTTTCTCCTTGTTTGTACCGTAAACTACTACTTTACCTGACGTGGTGTTGGGTATACGAGTGCAAGCAAGAGGGGCCGCTCCTAATTGATTATCTCTGTGCCTTTTGGGATTCTCTCCTCGAAACTGCTGTTGTTGTTCTTGATGTTGATCTTGCTGTTGCTGTAGTTGTTGTTGTAAAGCTGCGAGTTGTTGTTGCCGCTCGCGCCTTTTAGCTGCAGGGACCCAAGTGCTCTTGACGTGGGTTTGGCACTGAAACCCTCGGCTCTTGCAACAAGTTCTGCATCTGAGATGGGGGCAGTCTTTCTTTGCTTGGTTACCACAGTCTTGGCAATTCATGCCTCCTCCTACTCCTCCTTGCCTTATCAACGTTAATCCGGATCTCGACGACTCATCAGAGACGCTGTTGAGGTTTCTTCGACTAGGACCCACTCCAAACGAGTAGTAGTTGCTCATGTTCTGCTGCTGCTGATAGTATTGTGGCCATATCTCGAACCCTTTGTTGTAGATCTCCTCGCTTCTGTACAAGAATTGGCTATCCTCTCGCTTCTCTTCTTCCTCCTGTTTGTTTTGTGGGCCTTCTCGTCCACCTAGATAGAAAAACCCAGCCATTTCTTGCACCCAAAACCCGAGACGACTGACCTCAATTTTGACCAAAAATCCATAGCAGAACGTTGGCGTCAACAAGTAACAACCAGATTCATGAAGACCAGCGATTGTTGATTTCTGGGAACTCAATCGATGGTTCGAATTGTGATCGCCTTGGTGTGGTGGGACGTTCTAATTAAGTGGCCGTTGGTTTTGACCTTGATTTTGTTTCCGAATCTGACTAAGAGTGCGTGTGATCTTTGTTGTAGGGCGGGTTTGGCAGCTTTTGCGGGCAGGATTTTCGACCCCTTTTTTTAGGGTAAAAGACAAGAGGAAGACGAGGGTTTTACCTCACTGTATCAGAGTTTCAATTCTCTTCCGTTGCTGGAGGCAATAATACTGACACGGAATTAGAGCTCTGCAACGCCGTCATGGTAACTGCACCCCATTCTGCTACTTCTTACACACTTTAAGCTCATTTAATTTATGACAACCAACATCTCTCTCTCTCTCTCTCTCTCTCACTTTCTACCATACAACTGAGTTCGTAAGTTTGGCTGTGCGTTTGAGAGAGAGAGAGAGAGAGAGAGAGAACCAAGGAAAAGAAGAAAGACACTCCTATCATTATCACTGGACATTTGTCTACAGTTCTCTTCCAGTTTCAATGAATCCCATCAGGATTGTTGAATCTATAGTCGCTGTAGTATCATCCGACGCTCAATGTAAATCCACGTGTCACGGAATCAGCTTTTCCTTATACGTCCTTGCACCGGAAAACCCGCTAGTACTTTTCCTGACCCTCCCCTCTATCGCCCACTTTGAATGCACAAAAGCGATCTACCACAAGGGCAAGCACCGATAACACCACGGCACATCCCCAACATCGTCCGTGAAAGTTTTCTATTGATTCGGCACATGTCTAGCATTCAAAAATCGAGGGGTGATGGTTCTGACCAAGATTACTAGCGTCACAGACCCACAGTAGAGGCGGTACTTCGATTACGAGTTTCAAGGGAAAAAGTTAGAGGAAAAATCGAGCCTTTAACGAATTTCTCGGAGTGGGTTTCTTTTTCTTTTTGTTTTGAGTTCCACCTTGCCTTGCCACTCCTGCGATGTTTTTCCTCGAAATTCTTGGTGCGATCATTTAATCATTGACTAATTGTGGATAAATAGTGTTTTCTTCTTTTTTTTCCTAATAATTTATCAACCGATTAAAGTTTCCGTCTTGAAGACTGAACACGTGTTCAAGATAAGAAATAATGTGTTTTTTTTTCTTTTTTATTGTTGTAATAAATTGATTAGATGTCTGAATTATTTAAATGCAATGAATATGATTTTATTTAAATGTAATGAATATGAAATATTAATATTTACAATTAGTATTTATGATGAAAAACAATATTTTATAATAAGAACCAAGCACAAAATCAAGGCATTGATTAAAGAAAAATAGTGAAGTGACAACTTAAGAACAACTTGTATATGTTTCTAGGAAAATGATAGAATTACCACCCTCCTACTACTCATTTACTACTCTTTTTTTATTTGATTTTTTTATTAATTTTTTATTTTACTTAATGATTAAGGAAGTGATTATTAGTAAAATTATATATTTTTTTAATTTTTTCTTAATGATTAAGGATGTTAAAAAAATAGTTAAAAGAAAATAATAAAAAAATAAAAAATTTCAAATATGATATAAGTAGTAAAGGAGTAGTGAAATAATGGTAAGTGTATCATTACCCATGTTTCTATTCCCCCCCCCCCCTCCCCTTACTTTTGATTTGATGTGTTTGAATTTTAAAATTTTAAAAAAATATTTTATTTTATTTTAAGGTTTTCTATAAGCTGTGAATAGTTTGTTAGCCTATCACTAATGAGTCTTGTTTATTTTTATAGATAAGATGAGTTGAAATAAAAGTTAAAAATTAAATAAAATATTATTAGAATATATTTTTTTAATATTATTATCGTTTTGAGATTTGAAAAAATTAAATTCTTTATTTTATTTTATGTAAAAATTTAAAAATATTGTAATATTAGATAAAATGAGATGAAATGTGTTATGAAAACAAATGAGTTAATTAAATTATCATCCCATGAACTTAAATAATATATGGAATAATTATCTTAAGAGGCAACAACTATATATATATAAATATATATATATTATATCCTGCATACATTTTGCGGTGGTATGCAAATATGACGGATCATTTGTTTCAAACCTTCTCCTAATGAAATTAAATTGACTCGCATTTGTTTCACAAATACACGTTAGATTTTATTAGAAACGTCTAAGTTTCAAGTGGCTGTATTTGTTATACAATTGTTTTCAGCTCTTGTATGTGCAAAGTTATACACAGCTCACTGCAGACACAGAGCAACTAACAAAAATTAAAAAAGACACAGAATTTTCTACTGTCTTGAGATTTTTCATATGTACAATGGTGCGTGCGTGCAATTATAATAATAATAATTCAATAATTATTAATGATATATCCATGCAAAGTTCGAATCATATAATCTAGTAAATTTTACAATTTGAGTCATTAATATAATTATTTGAAACTAAATCCAAAAAATTAGGATACATGACCTAATTAAAAAGAAAGCATATAATAAAACCATATTGTATAATGTTGTCTGTAACATCACCAGCTTATTATAATTACTTGCACTAAAATATGCATCTATAGATATAGGTTATCATATCCCGATCCATGGCTACGTTTAGCTAGCTATAATTAATTAGAAAAGAAAAATATTGCAACTTGGGGTAGAAGTAATTGATGTGTTAAAAAGTATGGCACCATATCGGCTAATTATTTTAACGCGTAAGAGTTGACACTTCTTCTTCATACTTCACCCCTTGAAACATATATAACAAGTCAAAAGTTACCATGATCAACGTGAAAAACAAAAAAAAATGATTGTCATATTTTCAAATTTTACTTTTGGCTAGCTATTAAATTAATGGAACTTAAAACTTGGACCATCCGCGCTTTAGATCAAATTCGCCGACCCCAGAAATACAGCCTTCCATGCATATTCCCTCGCGTCAATCCATGAATCTCTTATCCATTCATATTTGATAACGATGGGAGAGTTGCCTCCATCCGATCATCAAATTTACAAGATGGTAATTTGCTTAGCGTAGTGTTATCTAAATAACTTTACATTACACACATTCACGTGATATAATTTGATTTATAAGATTTAAATTTTAAAATTTATATTTCAAATTAAATTATGATACAGCTTTCAAATAAAATTATACATTTGTTTATAATTGATGGGTAACACGAGCCTTACCATGCACTGAACCACATACAATCATCTTAGAAAATAATTAGTAATTTGTATTCAAGTTATACTAGTTATAAATCAGTTCCTCTTTGAAACAGTGCATCCTATATAGTGGGCTTATTGGAAGCCAGTAAGGAGCTGACATGTCAGATGAGCATATAGAAATATTTTGAACCGCATCACACCATAGTGGAAGAGATGAAACGCTGGAAACCCACCTACAAAAATGAAAAGAATCCTTCGCGAAAGACCTTGCCATTGCGACCAGAAAATTCCTTCAAACCGGCGCAACCCACTTCGTCGTACGTCCTCCGGCACCGCCTTCTTGATTTCGCAAATCTTCGTTTTTTTTCTTTCATCTGACATCGTATCAAACTTTAATCTCATTCGCAATCTTTCCGGGGACGAACTTTCTTTCATCCAGATCTAGGGACTCGCTCTGTTCTTGAAATTGGACGTTATTTATGAGAGTAATATTGATTCCGCGGCTCTAGATTTCAGATCTCGCATTTTGGAGGTGATTTTCATTGCGCTTAGCCTGATTTTCTGTTCCTGACAATTTGACGAGAAAATGTGTAGGGAAAAGATTTTGAAGATTTAGGCGGATGGCATTACCTAGAAAATTGATGAAATTTGAGTTAATGAAAGATTCGGATCAGCCAGCCCAGTAGTTTGTTTTTTGAAGCTCAATTGAGTTTATCCATTTTTTTAGTGTTCAAATCTATTTTATGATTTATCTGTATATGAAGGCCGCTAAGGTTCCAATCAAAAGATCTGAGTGGATCTCTGTGATTTCAGTTGGTTATGTTAATGTGGGAATTGCATTTAGGTGACTTGGGAAAAGGCATGTCAAATCTGAACAATGACGTTCGGTTTGGATACAGTATTCAAATGAGATTAGATGAGATGAGATATTTTGTATAATAATTGAATAAAATATTATTATAATATATTTTTTAAAATTATTTTTATTTTAAAATTTAAAAAAGTTAAATTATTTATTATATATTTGTATAAAAATTTTAAAAATTTGTAATAATTGAAATGAGATAAGAGTTTTGTATAAATAAACGAAATCAAGTTAGGGAAGGATCTACCTAAAAATCCTTCAATCATGCAAAGATCTTATGAACACGGGCTAATGGGAATTTAAAGGGAGGTCAACACCATTATATCGTCGCAGGAGGCATTCCGCACGGGGAGGGAGGGGGGAAGAAAAGACTTTTTTTTCTCTGAAATGCATGCCATAACAGATTTTGTATAAATGAGAATAACTTCACACAGGTCAACCCTTTTTTCCCCATATAATAGAGTTCAATCAAATCTATGACCTATGCCATACACTGGCTCAATTTTGTGAAGCATTTCAGAGGATTTTGTTTTCCCCTCAGCCTGCGAGTGTCTTATCTCTCTGTCTATTTTTTCCTCTCAATCTACGAAACCCTTCTCTCTCTTGTCTCATTTTCATCTTCCCCACCCCACGAAAGACTCCTCCTGCATCCCCCCTTTCTCTCGCTGAAACAAAATTTCCTCCACCGGCAGACTCTCTCTCTCTCTCTCTCTCCCCATAACTAAAACTAGTTCGATTCTTCTTTGTTAAGCATTGGTGACCGGTGAGAAATGGGAGTGGAGGGTAATGTTAGTTGTTTGCTTTTATTGTTTCGTGCCATCTTCGTATTTCATGAATCATCCCATTGGAAAGTCTATGGGACAGAAACTGAAAACGTTTTTTAAAGAAGATTTAGGCTTTACATATTCAGAAGATGTAATAATCTTGGATGGAAAATTGATGAAAAATGTACTGGCATTAATCTTTAAATTTCTGTAGTCAGCCCAGTACGTATTTTTAATACAATTATAAGAGGAAGGCTTTTCACTTTCAAGAAAAAAGAAAACAGAGGATTTGAAAAGAGAACATATATCTACCATTCTCTGCTTAAAAAGTGCTTGATGAAGAAGGAGGAATGGGCATTGTGGCGTATGGTGGCAACTCGAATGAGGAATGGGCAATGCGGTGAACGAATCAACTCTTACTTTTAGGGTGAAACTTGAATGTGCCTGTATCGTGTGCGACGGAAGATCGGAAGGGGTGCAACAGAAGGGGTCTGCTGGTCAACTCTAAATCTCCTCTACCGGCGTGCGGTGTTCGATCGAAGGCTACGATGGTGCGACAAGGTGGCAGCTATTTTCTGTCGAAGGGATTTTGTAGGAGTCACGAGTGAAGGTTTTCTGTTACAAGTGAGATTTCTATAATTGACTCAAATGCCCTTGTAATAGTGCAACCAGGTTTAGACTTCATCTTTGTGCAATGCTAAAATGCCATCTTATTATTTATGTCCGATAAACTCATTTTATAGGATAAACCTGCCTAAAGAGGAACTAGTTATAAATATATGGGTAAATGCATTGATTGCCATGAAATTTAAAATAATTATAAAATTGTCTGTTAGTTGATTCGGGAGTCTTTTGCACTATTAATAGACTCTTTTTCCTTACAAAAGTTCCCAACACTTCCTATAACTTTAGAAATAGATAATATAAATTTGGCGAAAGTAGATTTCACTAATATATAGGATATATATATATGACTATTAAATATTATAAAACTCACACACTCTATCAATTCAAATATATATATAATGTATTTTGAAAGGGAATTAGAAAATCTTGAATTACAGAAAACAACAATAGATTTTGGGAAGCCAGAGGAAGGGGGGGAAGCGAATCCCATCTCTTTCTCTCTCTCTCTAATTTATATATTTATTTTGTTGGAAACAATGAATCGCGTGAATCTGCCAAAATTAAGGGGCACTAACAATTGGATTCCAATAATATAAGCGGGGTCCGGTCTCCCGAAGGCCATAGCCCCGCCGTACACACGATTGGTTGGCCCTGCCTAAAATAACAATAATAAACCTTCAAGAATTCCTACGTACAATCGTTGGTGCGAGTCGTCCTGTAATCGGCATCTGACGTGGCATGTTAGTTAAAAATAAGAAAAAATACAGCATTTTACTACCGTTTTGTTTCACTGAATCACTGCAAAAAAGTTCGAATTTTAGTATCTGAGCAACTCTCATCTCTTCACTCTCACAGTTCACAACCCAATCTGCAGTGAACCCAAGGATATCTCCTCTCTCTCCCTCGCTTCGCAAACCCATATGCAGTTTATTTTCATAGCTCCACAGCCAACCTTCTCATTTTCTCTCTTTGATCTTCAGCAAATGGATTAATACTAAGCAATCCTGAGCGCGGTAAAATGACCAATCGGATTTATTTCTTCTTTAGAAGTTTTCCTTTCATTTGGCTCTTTCTTGTTATCTGTCTCTTCATTCATAGATCTTCCATTTGAATATTTCAATGTACTCTATTTTTCTTTTGTCAAAAAGCTTCATCATTCCTGAAAGGACCATGATTTATTCATATTGATTTTTTTCTTGGTTTGGGATTTATTCAATATTTTTTTCCCACAAAACCATTTGATTGTTATAGATATTTTGTTTAATTCTTCATTTTTAGCAATTCTTTTAGGGGTGTTTCCAATTCTCATCGCTTTGTAGCTATTTGGAGGTTAGAATTTTTTATTTGGTCTTGAGCTGTAGAAATGAAAATAAATTGCATATGGATTTGCGAACTGAGGGAGGGAGAGAGGAGATATATTTGGGTTCATTGTATATTGATTTGCAGACTGCGGGAGGGAGAGGGAGAGTTGCTTAGGTACTAAAATTGGAACTTTTATGCAGTGATTCAATGAAACAAAATAGTAGTAAAACGCTTCCCTTTTTTCTTATTTTCACTAACACACGCCATGTCAGATGCCGATTGCACGTCAACTCTCACCAACGATTGTACGTAGCAATTCTCTAAACCTTCTAATTATCAAATATCTCTAACACTTTAGGGTAGTTTGGGTACTAGCATTCATAATAATATGTTGCTATTTATTATTATTTATTATATATATTTATTATATATATTTAATATTATATCATTATCTTTTCATTATTTTTTTACTATTATTAATAGAATATCTGAAATTATTTCACTGTCCAAACATAACCTAATCAACACAGTATTAGAATACTAATCGTGAACTAAACTCAAATTTTAGCTAAGATTTTCCGTTTAAATTGATAAATAAGATAAGATAAGTTGAAATAATTTATGAATAATAATGAGATTTGTATTTAAACTCATCTCTCACTCCGAAACGTCTTGACTATGTTTACTTAAAAGATATCTATATCAAATTAGTCAAATTTACAATAATTTTATCTATCATAATATTAGCTGGCTAAATCTAGTTAGCCCAAATTACTAGCCAAATTATTCTTCCAAGCCTCCGTCTCCAAACCCAATTGTTCTCTTGCAGCTACTTTTAAACGACGTGGTCGAAATCCTTCCCGCCTGGGTGTTGTTTTATTCCCCACAATTTTCCTACGCTTGGGAGATATAATTCATGACTCACGCGGTTGCCAACCAGTTCCCAGATGAAAATTTCATATAATTTTTCTTTAGTAAATATATTCATTAGAATAATACGATCGTTATAAAAATAGACCTTAAAATATTTTATCTATTGGAATAATATGAATGTTAAAAAATTAATATATATATTTTTAATAATAAATAAATAATTTAATTACAATTAAAATTAAATTAAATGAAAAATAAAAAAATCAATATTTTAACATAATATGATAAATTTAGAAAGTTTATTATTTAATATTGTAAAATATTGACTACCTAAATTTAAAAAAGTAAAATTTTAAATCAAAATTTGATTAGAAAATGAAGAGGCCACTACTAATGATGTTAGGAGCCCCAGGAAACTTCTAATCCTAATATATATTCACAACTCACACCTATATATAATATATATATATAGATATAATTGATCATATTGCACTAACACCCGTTCCTTCTTAAATATTGTAATAATTCAAATTATTTACTTTGGGTAATAATAATAATAATAATATTGCACGGACGACCAGTTCTGCAACTCTCGCTTATTTTGTCCTGTTTTAAATGTTTGGTTTTTATTTTTATTTATTTGCTCTTTATTGCAGATAGCTGTTGAAAAGGACTTCCCTCGTACTTTTTTAAATTTATATTCACAAGCTGATTTATAATTTATATATATATATATAATGTGTATATGAATAATGATAGATATAATTACTTTTTTTAAAAGTAAGATTTGTTATTAAAAAATTAATTTTTTTATATAGATCTCATATTTATTTATTTATTTTAAAATATGTGCTCGATATTTACACATTCTATAATTATAAATATTATTTTTAATATATTTAATATAAAAATAATGTTATATATAAGTTCAAAATAAACAGGTATGGCGCATACTTTTTGTAAAAGAATGAATCC
Organism: Pterocarya stenoptera; assembly: GCA_003123785.1. Classification (NCBI taxonomy): domain Eukaryota; kingdom Viridiplantae; phylum Streptophyta; class Magnoliopsida; order Fagales; family Juglandaceae; genus Pterocarya; species Pterocarya stenoptera. The sequence continues at coordinate 94,183 of QEOT01005389.1, forward strand.
AACCGGTGAAGAATATATTTAGTTTTTTATACTTTTTCATTGTGAGGTTGACTTTGTAACAAAATAAATGTGCATAACTTATCTATTTAAAACTTATACAATTTATTACTTTTAAAGTAATTCATTACATTATTTATTGGATTCATAGATGTATAATTTAGGTAAAGGGCATGTCGTTCAGTACATCTATTACAAGGTAGTATGAGCTGTACTTCACCTTTCATTTGTCTATTCAAACGGAAGAATACAAAATTTTCTAATTATTCAACCATCACTACTTTAATGCTACAGTAAAGACAACAGTTGACTTTCTATAAAGTTGCATCTCCCTCTGCAATACCGTTACAGTATCGTTAAATATCACATTTTTAATATATATAATTATCTATTCAAATTTTTTATTTTATTGTAATATATAATTCGAAAAATATGTTTCAAATTTTATAAAATAGAGTATAATAAATAGGTCATAATTATAATAATTTCATTTAACAGAGAAATGCATTCATATTTGAGAATATTGAAATAATCACAGCCAACTAAAAAAAATATATTTTGGAAAATTTAAATATTTATGAATTTTTAAATTAATAATAGATATTACTTATTTTGAATATATTCATAACATTTTTCACGCAATAATTAAATATACTTTTTAATAATGTGTGGGACCCACCACTTTATTAAATCTTTAAAAAATTAAAATCATCTTGTCTTATCTCACTAAACACACTCTGTTTTACAAGCTCACTAATCTCATCTCACTATCCAAACATACTTTATAGGTTACATTTGGGTAATGAAGTATTTTCAGATATTCTGTAAATAATTATAAAAAAATAATAAAAAAGAATGATATAATATTGAATAGTAGTGAATAATAATAAAATATATATATAAAAAATTATAATAAAATAATAAATAATAGTGAGATATTTATTTTCAATATCCAAACTATAACTTACTCTTCTTTTTTAATCACGACTCGTCTCATCTTGAGATATTAATATTGGCTGTCTAAATATTAATTGAATTATTTAGCGAGTTTGAGGTATAAGTTACGACTCAAACCCAACACGAGAAAAAACTTGTAGCTTGATATTGAATAGACCCCTTTTGCCCATTATTTAGTCTCATCTCATATGAATACAATTTTTAAAAATTTCTATACAAAATAATAAAATATTATAAATAATTTAATTTTTTTAAATTTTAGAACATAATAATATTAAAAAATAATATTTTAATAATATTTTATTTATCTTTTAACTTTTATATTAATTCATTAGATCTAACTCACTATTCAAATGGCACATGATTATAGTGCTATTATGGTCAGGTTCAAGAAGGGAAATCACTTCCGATGACCACATCCTACAGTTTTTACTTTAAAATAATAATAACCGACTTTCGTAGAGCAGTTTAAACAGGTTAATTTGTATAATGTCACTTAATAGTTGAAATATAAGAAAGTCTAAAACTAAGTTCTATTAAAAAATAAAACATACTATATCAATGGCTGCGTAGGGTATGTTCTCTACATGCATTGCAAGTATTGATATTCAAATCATATAATAACTGATTTATATGTGGGAGCATGTCGAATTTCGAAAGAATTAAATTCTTTAAAAAATGAGAAAACCTTATAAATGGTTGGGTTGATAACCTACAAATAGCAGCCCTCCAATAATTCGTTGCCATGTAGGCTTCACAACTTAGTGATGGTGTGACTGCACTTCACCCAATTCCTTCATTTTTCTTCAATTTATGAGATACCAAAAATAGATTAACAAAGATGAAATAAACAAACAAAACCCAGTACCTTGACCGTAAAATCGTATATGGATTTGGAAGAATCTTCAACCATACTTTGAGAAGAAGGAGCATATGAGTTTCTGTAAAAGTACAAGAAAGCGATACCCAAAAAGAGAACAGAGACCCAATTGGTGAATTTCAATAATTGCAATGTCTCTCCTCGCCGAAGCAAGCTCAAGCCCCTCTCTCACCCCCTTATTACCCCTCATTTTGAAGCATTAAAATCAAATATATGCAGTCGAAGATTCTTCAAGGAGTTTCGACAGGAAAAAAGAACTTTCTCTCTAAAATACAATCTTTTTTTTTTGGAAGCCGGGAAATTCTTACAGATTGAGCTTTGCATAATTTTTCTCGAGGCGGACGCCTAAGACCATTCCTCTATTTCCAAGCAGTTTCACGGTGAAACCTCAGAGAGCAGACACAGTTTCTTTGGAAACCCAAAAGGAAACAATAGACTACTCGCCAGGCATAATAATAGATGCTTGGGACGTTGATATGAAAATTGTCGTAGGAAACATGCAGCTTTTAACAATTCTAGACTGTAGGGCATCAAGTGATAGATGAAAAAAGAAGCATGTTCACATAGAATGGCATACAATGTGAAGCCGCAAATACAATGAAAAAATACGACAGCCTGTCAATTTCTGTTTTTTTTTTTTAGCCAATTTTTGATAACTGCTCAATCGAAAAGGTTTCTAAACATAAAGTCTTTGAGGTCTGCCATCATCTTCTCGCAATCCTCAAAATTTCGATAATTTCTTTCCTTTCAAATTCACCCCAATGAACATGACAAGCTAATTTTACGTAGTGAATCACTTTGAAGACAACCAGATTGACCCTTCCAACAAGTTCAGAGGTCAATCACACTTTAGAGGCATAACCCAATGCACTCCAAATAAACAGAAAGAGAAGTGCTACAGTCACAAAGAGACTCCATAAAAGTAAACTCACAAATTGACATGACTTCATATGATGTGTTAGATTTACTTAACAATAAAAGTAGGTTTACAACCTAACGTACCATATCAAGCTACGCCCATTTGTGGGTTTACTTTTGTGCGATCTCTTTGTGGCTAAAGCATTTCTCAAATAAAAAATGCAGTTTTGTAATGAACATGCTAGCTCATAGTATTTAAAAATAAAATAGAGAAAATATAGAACCCAATATGTCAAAAAACTTTCTTTTTAGTGAATTTTATTTTTTTCAAAAAGAATGCATAAAATTTATATACTTTAAAATTGAATCAAGCACGTATTTTTATTGTGTCGACATATAAAAATCATTATTTATGGGAAATTTTAGTAATGATACTGCTGCGCCGCTACACCCACTAAGAGTGTAGCATGGGAAAACTCACCGACAAGACTATTTGGATGATTTTTTCATGTATTTTTCATGCCCTTAAATATTTTAAAAACATTCATAGCATCGTTAAAAAATTCTTGCTTAATAAATTAAGTAAAAAGGAATAATTAGGAACTATTGTGGGGACCAGAGCATTTTCCTTTTAGGAAAACATATCGGACTGGGTTGAAGTTATGCCTGTCCGTCCATGTTTCAATGGGGACATTCGAGAACTCGGATGTATATTTTAGGGCCTGAAGTGAAATCTTAAAGGCCCATCAAGGCCACTGACCTCAGTCTTGTATTGTAACTTTTTGACGACACGTATTTTGTCAACAAAGCTCAATATTTCTACGGCCCAAAACTTAGCCCAAATAGTCTATGCACAAATAACATCTTTATTTATACTATTATTAGAAAAATTATACATAGAATCCAAGCATTCACAATGACTAATGTAAAATACTTTTTTTTTTTAAATATAAAGAAAGTTGATCAAAAGACTCTTCCAATAAATTTTATATTTTGATCTTTATTTTATATTTTGCTACAATAATCTTTAGATGTAGAGAATATTGTTCACAACTCTAAAATATTTTTAATTATTTTCTTTTTCTTTTGCAAATTCATTGATAGTTAGAATAAATATTTGAAATGAATAAAAAATATTTTTAAAAAATATTTAAATGATATAGAGAAAAAATAGATAAATTGATGTATGACATATTGAAAAATCAATATGTAAAATAGAAAAATTGAGTTTTTATTATTTATTTTGAAGGATATGATAAATGAACCATTGGGAATGCTCTAACCACACACGTTTATCTAATCAATATGTAATTTATCACTTTTACCCTTTTT
>QEOT01005389.1:103058-131074 GCA_003123785.1 Pterocarya stenoptera
AAAAAAAAAAAAAAAAAAGAGGTGGATGTTTACCAATGTGAAAAGACAAGAAGTAAGGCAGAATCTGGATATCTAAATCGTAGTCGATCGCATTATGTCTTTTCTGGTAAGAAAAAACAAAAAATCCTAAAGATTTATAATCATCTCGCGCTAGCTCACACCTATTTTAGACAAAATATTTGAATCAATTAATTGCTTCATCAATTCACAGCTGTGATTCACAAGTTACCATCTCCGTCGATATTCAATCCCGATTAGTCATGTGGTCTGTGTCAGAACAAATATTACAATTTAGAAATCTACTAATATTTTTAGAGAAAAATGGTTACTTCCTAGTATTCATGATTTTAATGTTAAGGACGATAAGTGAAAAATAAAATAATAATAGAATTAATATGCATCAGAGTATATGCTTACTCTGATGCATCTCTTGTGGAAAGACGAAAACAGAGCTCATTCATTCACTCGCATTTCATTAATATCATTGAGCTGTCACCCTTAAAAGGAAAAAATAAAAAATAAATAAATAGAATAATGAGAAAATCCATTTCCCCAAACTATACACATTGTAAATTTTAAAAAATAAATTGTCCACCTCCAACTTGGGATTCATGGCACCAGCAGCTAAATTTTGTTTGAGCAATGCTAAGCTACCGATCAGCAATGTTCACTGGGTGTACCGTCTAGGCAAAATTCATATTTTTTATGTTTTTTAATTTTCATTTTCACATTTTTTTAACATCTTTAAATATTAAAAAAAAATATTCTAATAGTCACTTTCTTAGTTATTAAATAAATAAATAAATAAATAAATAAATACATAAACAGCTAAAATGAGAGGATATACTAACATTATTCATTTTGTTTTGTCCCTATTTAGACAGATTATTTATAGTCATGCTCCATTTGATGTCATATTTGTTGTATATTCTCCTCATCTAAATAATTAACGTTCTGATGTCACCATCAATAGCTCTTAAAAGTCATAACAGCAGACAGCATTTTAAAACCAAGTCCTATAGTCAAGAACCATCATTAATTCTGAGATTGGTTTATCAGGCAGGCATTCTTCCATGCTTTTGCTAACACCTGACAGCCATTTAACATGCCTTTTCTATTCAATTCAATTCATTTTTTTTTAGTGAGAACAACCTAATGATTGAGTACTGTATGTACATATAGACACGTATCTTTGGTGGCTAATGTTCTAATATAGATGAAATCGCATTTTTGTGGAAAGATATTGAATTGGGTATCACCATTAGAAGAGAGAATAATTCGGAAAGAATGAAAAAAACATGCTATTAGAATTTTTGCTCGAAATTAAGAGCCTCAAATAGAATATAGATAGACATGTTAAAGTAGATTTTGTAACATTTATTATACCATATATATATATATTAGGTAGTATTAAATGAGCAGTGAATGTTGTAGAATCCACTTGATGTGTCTATCTTTCTCATTTAAAACTCTCAAATTAGGGCATGAACTTAGACCGATCTTAATCCATTTCATAGAATGTGGCCTGGTTTGGATACAAATGTGATCTTAACTTATCTCATATAATTATTATAATTTTTTTAAATTTCAACACAAAATATAATAAACAATTCAACATTTTTAAATCTTAAAATAATAATAATATTAAAAAAATAATATTTTAATAATATTTTATTCAATTTTTAACTTTAATCTTATTTTATTTCATCTCAACTCATTATCTAAACGGCACCTAACTATAAGTTATAAGAACAAATAACAATATTCAACATCAAGATTTTCATATCAAAACTTATTATTTCTCGGGATATTTGTATTTATCACATGTGCCTATCGATAGCTTTTAATAATACCATTAATTTTAAACATCCAAAACAATCCAAATGAGCAGAAAAAGCGAAACAAATAAATTGCAAAAGAGGGAAAATCGAATACATTAAAATTACTTTTTGGGGAGCAGTGTTGATGATTTATTTCGTACACTGATTATCGTGCTTAGCTACTTGAAACACATACAAGGTGGTGGCTCGAGATTACATGTAATCTCCAATGCTCAAAGTTAGTGTTATTATTCTTTAGAGATAATTTTAGTGAACCAGAGAGCATGAAAGCTAATTTTGACTTAAGTTTAGCTTTTATACTGCTAGCTGAGGTGGTCCCCTATATCCTGTATCAGAGATACCTGACTTTCATACGGGATGTTACCCTACTGTTTCTAATGGAACGTTGCTTTCTCAGGTCACAACATTGTGGCAATTTGGTGGGCGCGGCCACTTCCTACATACTCCTGTCAGTGATAGGGAGTCGTGTTGCACACATTATCGGGGACATGTTGTTTTATTGCGACTCCTGTGTGTGTGCCAGTCTTTCGACGGCGTGGCCCTATCATTATGTGCGTGTGTAGGGCGGTGTCAGGAATGTCGGCGTCTCGTCATCCTATGTTTGTCTCTATGTTGCTTGGGCTTTGGGCTTCTTCTTCCCTGGGCCCCTTATCCTTCATGCAGCTTGTGGGTCAAGTGTAAGGGGGTTGATGCGTGGAGGGCCTTCAGTATAGATTCAGCCCAGTCTGAGGGGGACATAAGTATCCCTCCCAATCGGATCCAGCCTGATAGGAGATTTTACATCCTCTTCAGGCAGTTTGAAATCCAAAAACTACTCAGCAATAATCGGACAAGTGAGGGACTTTTGGGCATATTGGAATTGCATGAGTTCACTTGGGTGGAGCACAGTTTGCCATAGGTTAAGTGCTATTGATGGAACATGATAAGCTTATCTTTTTGTTAGTAGAAGTGTTGCGGGCACATAGAGATATGGATCAAGAAAGCATGATTTTCAACTACTCGTGATGCTTTCATAGGAACACTTAAATGTAACATCAATACAAATTTGAAAACCAAAATAACTATCAATACAAATGTTACGGAGGTTCTTCCAACTATATTTAGTATCATATATGTAGGGATTAGTGTATGGATTGTTACTATTAGATACAATGCCAAGCAACAAGTATGTTTGATGATGAAAAATTTTAAAGAAATAATATTTTTAGTTATAAAGTACGAAAGTGTTACGCAATCTTTAAAAAATAAAAAAGAATAAGTATGAAATTCACACAAAAATACTACAATTTAACTGAATAAGATATTTTAAAGTGAAGAGAGAAAGACCTAATGTCATGTAAAATTCACACGATTTCAAAATTTATATACAAATTATGTATTTAATTTATTCAACATCAAGAGATAATGTTTATTCAAATGAGATACGCAAATGGTTGTTGGGACCGTCCTGTCAGCCTCTAACATAGTCTGCAGTCAGTCATCTGAAGAATAATGTGATGATAGTCCTAATACGCAAGGAGGCGTTTTGGCGCTTGCCGTCCACTGGCTAGAATTCATGGTCTCAGTCACCCTGAGACCACTGGGGACCCAATTGTCCACGTTTCAAAAACCCCGGTCCTTTTTGTTAGGTTTTTCTCTAAAACCCCAAATGTTTTTCCCCCTCCACTTTCACGCTTAATTCCATCAGTGACAACTTTCTCAAGTTACAAACACCGCTTCAGAAGCTTGGATAGAAAAAGCACCGCTCTAGATAGAGAATATTTAGAGGGAGAGAGAGAGAGAGAGAGAGTTTCAGACATGGGAGCTCTTGCTCCAGCGTCTTCTTGGAATCCCGAAGATGACCTTTTGCTGAAGAACGCTGTTGAGGTAAAAGCTTGCAACTCACCCATGGCGTTCTTTCTTTTAAACTCTTTGAAGATTGGCGTTGTTTCAGACGCTAGTTGTAAAACCCGCTTCGGTTGTTGACTCGATTGTGCTCCTCTTTAGCTTTGTTTTGTTCTTTTTTATGGCAATAACTGTGTACTCATGGCTGAATTGCTTTGTATATTCGGAAAATCTGGGATTGTTTTTTTTTTTTTGCTTTCCTGGTTGTAATTTGTCCAGCGCATTGTAGGAGTCTAATAATTATTTTGCTACTTTTATAATAGGCATCGTGCCCGTTTCCTTTTTGAAATCTTGGGTCCATTGTGTTGAAGGAATTGTTTGAGACTAAAAGAGTTATCGGCTTGATTGCTTATCCACCTAGATACTTAAGCTTTTTTTTTATCGGTGTAAGATTTCAATTGGGGTAATGATACACTTAATCAATCAATGTAATTGTGACATTTCACATAACTACCCTTCGTTTTAAAGAAAGTGCAAAAATAATTGTAGACTAACTGTAGGTTTATCATTATCAAAGTAATCCCAAGGGGCGGCGTAGTGGTCCTTGGCTGAGCTGTATAAATCGGATATCTTGGGTTCGAAACTCCACATTTACACTCTTGGGAGCATCAAACCGGAGTATTTTCCCTTTGAATTATCTTAGGTGCACTTGCGGGAAATCCGGGATTAGTTAGGATTTTAGCCCAGACATGTGGTGCCAATAAAAAATAGTATAAGACTTGAAGCCCTGGCTAAATCAAGGAATTTGACCCATGTTAGATAGGTTAGCGATCAGGGTTGGAGAATACTGTTGAATAGGTCGTTTGGGGACAGACTCCGACTAGCTGTCCCATATCCTGCCATAGGTGGTATGGTGGTTCTACTGATATCTCTTCACCATTGGTTAAGAGCATGTGTTTGGAATCAAATTTTCTTGGTGCCATATTTAGAAGCTAAATATGGTTCATCAATTCAGTGGGTGTTAAAGAGTGTCATTGTAGGTAATATAGTAGTTTTCAAAGTGTGAGTATCAATTGTCTCCATAAATTGATGTTTCTGTTTATGTACCTGTGATATCTCGGAAATCTGAGAAACATTTCATTATTAGATTTAACTAAACCATATTCGTTAACCTTTCTTGGACGATGTGTGAAAATGGAGCGAGCTGTCGCCTTAAGAAGTTCTTGCAGTCATGGGACATTCAGCGTATTAGCTCCCCAAAATATAGTTTTTTGGGCATGGTTCTTGTGTGTTTGAATATTTTTGCTAGCAGCTAACATGTATTTATGCCTCTGAGATTCATAAGCATATTTGACATGGGGGTTTTTTACCCTGGCAGAATCAGCGGGGAAAGAAAACACATTGTAACCATATGTCATAGGGTTGTTTCTAATAAAATCTCATTTCTTACTTAACAAATAAGTCATAGGTTTGTTTTGTTGCTTCTCCTGAGATTTGACAACTAAAAAAATCTCCTCACATCTCAAACAAAAAATTTGAGATATGAATCACTTAGACCTCCAATTATGTTAGGTGTGAGTCTGGAGGCATGCATCTAAAGCCTTGTGATTCTGATTGGGTGAGATAATGGATTTATTATAGGTCCTCCATATAAATTGGCTGACATTTCAAGGAAAGTGATGTGCTTATGCTGATAGATTGTGCCCCCAATCAATAAAATGAAGGAATCTGTGTATGTTAGCTGGGATTTGAATTCAATGTCACCTAACAGGCAAAATCAGATGGGCTGTGGTTCAATGATTATTTCCATGTGGTTATTCAGTTGATGGTTTTGATTCTTCATTCCCTGTTAATTTGCCTTGATGCTTGACAGATGAAATTGATTAAATTCTGCAGCGAATGGGTATTTATTCATTTCCATTTGTTTTGTTCTCTGTTATGCCTATCAGAACATAGACAGGTATTTACAAAGGCTCCGGAGATTTATTGATTGCTGCTTTCCAAGTTTTTTTAGAAATTAGCACTTACGTTTTTTTGGTTGTGCGTGTCCATGTGTGTGGGGTTTTTTTTTTGGGGGGGGGGGGGTTAACTGTTTATTAACAAAAGCTTATTCGCTGGGGCCCCACAATTTTTATCAGCTTCAGAAACCCTGTTTGACTTTATTGATTTTGCTGATTACAGGCTGGTGCTTCTTTGGAATCACTTGCTAAAGGTGCTGTGCAATTTTCACGAAGATTTACCGTTCGAGAACTGCAAGATCGGTGGCATTCTCTCCTTTTTGATCCAGTTATTTCTGCAGAAGCTTCTGCTCGCATGATTGTGATTGAGCGTTCAGCTACAACTCTTCCATCAAAATTCAATAGATTTGGCAACTCAAAAGAAACCAAATCCATTTATGGTAAGAGAAAGGTTGGAAGCGTCCGTAGTAGTTATTATGCTCTGCGCAAAAGGATATGCAATGAGCCATTTAACTCCATGGATCTGAGTTTTCTTGTGGCACCTGGCAATGGAAATTACATTGGGAATGGAGACGGGCCGTTATCTGGAGATTGCATGTCTGGAGATCCTATTTCAGATAATTTTGGACTCCAAGGACCAAATTTGGATGTTATGCATCCTGTTTTTCAGCAAAACCTGATGGATGGTGGCACTGCCATTGGTAGTACTGCTGCTGTTGCCCATTCCTTTCATCCAGGACTCCAGCAGCCAGGTGAAGAAGATTTTCATATTGGGCAAGACACTATACATGAAGAAATTCCTCATACTTTTGACAAAAATATAAATTTTATTGGTAATAGCGCTGGGGCTGAGAAATTGGATCAACCAGAACAGTTTCCGGCACACATTCTGTTCAAATCTGATGATTTAGGCATGGAGCCCTCATCTACAATTGATCGAACTAATAATGATCAAGGAAATATCTGCTCTGACTTTGAAGGCAATCAGGTGTTCAATTCACCTATGTCGGAGTGTGATGCATCGTTTCACAGCTTGGGGTTTTCATCACCACTTCATGGATTGCCTCTATGGAGAACAGTTGAGGGCATTGCAGAACCATCTATGGGAGTTGATCCTGGCCTTGGAGAAAAAAATCTCCACTCTGGAGATGGGTTCGAACTTCCTGAAGATGACAAGGCTAGGAATGCAACAACATCAGTGTATGATGGTCATTTAGACTGCAAGTTAAAAGCTGAAATGCCCTGCGATAATTTAAAGAGTCTGACGAGTGCAGAAGGTTATCTGGCAGAACTGTCCAATTCTCTTTTTGATTTTACAAATGAGGAAGAACTGCTTTTCGTGGATGTTGATGGAAAAGATGTTATTGATAAATCTTACTTTGATGGCCTAAGCTCACTATTGTTGAATTCTCCTAGTGATGCAGGTCAAGATCACACACCCAGTGCAACTGAACCACAGACATCAGTAGCTCAAGAGACATATTTTAAGAATCCATCTATTGCATGTCCAGGAGAGTTAGAGGATAACATGGGGTCTCAGTGTGATGTTGGCCATGTAGTTCAAAATTCAGGTGCCCAAATGCTGTCATCTTCATTATCTTTAAACTCTGAGTTTTCTGATCCAAGTGAGGGAGTTATTTGCTGTATATTAAACACTGAGGATCCAGAAATACCATGCAATGATGATTTCAACCCACCAAATCGGTTTTCCCCATCATCAGGTACCTTTTTAGCTCAGCAAAGTTCTCAAGAAGCTAATAATCCTATATCTTCAACTGTTAATGATATGTCGAGTGGTCAAAGAACTCGTGAAAAAGGTCTGGTTTCTATGCAGAGAGGAGGAAAAAAAAGGGGTGAGTTTCATTCATGTTCTATGATGATAAGCTCACACGTGTCAACTGAAATGGGTCTAAAGAGTCCAATTGGAGATGGGGTTAAGTTTGAATTGTCCTATAGTGACTATGCACATGTGGCATCTAAGGGTGGTGGTTCAAAACAAATAAATTCATCAAGTATGAGCACTGATGCTCTTCGACCTGCAATTCCAAAGGAAGAGAACGCCAAAGTTCCACCCACAAAGCATCTGAGTGATAACCAAATGGATTCCTTCATTAAGGGGCCGTCTCTTTGTTCTGATAGCTTTAGAGGCTGTACCCGAGCAAATGCTAATCGTGTCAAACAGGAGCTAGATGCATCAGCTGCAATTCAAGATTATCAATCAACACAAACAGAGGCTGGGCCTTTCGATATTGCTGAACCTGTAGAAATCCCTCCAATATCAGATCAGGAGGGGCTACCTATTGAGAGTGATGATGAAGTACCTTATTATTCAGATATTGAGGCAATGGTAAATGCGAATTTGCTCTCATCTATGATTAGTGGATATTTTATTTCTCATCTATGATTTATTTGTCATAGTTTTTTTTTTTTCTTTGAAAATTTTCCCTTGCAGATACTTGATATGGACTTGGATCCCGAGGACCAGGATCTTTACTCTAGTGAGGAAGGTATTCTGAATCTAGGATTTCATAGAATGATCCGCTCTTCATTACTTCTTTGCCTATTCATCAGGATGGTCTGCACTTGGAGTTTGGCAATTCTTGTCACTGTCTACTTTTACCGTGCTTTAAGTATATGGAGATGAAATAATGATGACATTCATTTTCATTCTTTCGTTGAAGAAACTTCATGGTGGGGTATTTTGTAGTAGATGATCTTTATTTATATGTATGCTATGCTTACTTCTCAAGTTGATGTATGCTATGTGGAATCTATGCAAATATAACATAGATAATAATATGGTTTCTTGTATCTGAATTGGGTTATTTTATATTGTGTTGATCTTATTATTAATGTGGTGGGAATTTATACATCTTTTTGTTACATTTAAATTATCATGCAACAAATAATGTGTGCACATTTTTCTTGTGCTCGATACAGATTCTCATGCTTTTGGTGTTTACTTTATGTATTGATGAACCTATCTGTTATGAGATGTGTTCAAATTGGTCAAAATATACCGAACAGATTATTACAACATCTATTCTTATATTACTTTTCTCTTCACTCTCTTACTGTGTGGGAGACTACCTGACTATGAATGTTTGTTTTCTTTAATAGAACATTGTATATTCAATTGTAGTACCTGGATGGTTGAGATGAACCTTCTTTAACTTGAGCAATTCAGAAAATCTTTCATGCTTTGCCTCCACCATAAGTGTCCATTGAATGCTTATGTTTTGGTAGGCGTCCAATTTTAATACTGAGAAAGTTAACATCTTGAATTTCTCTGCTTGTAACATATGCAGACTATATTCTTCATGTGGCATATGATTTTCTTTTGTTCTCTACATGCAGTTGCAAGATATCAGCATGAGAAAACAAAGAGGGCAATTGTAAGGCTGGAGCAGGGTGCTCATTCTTGTATGCAAAGAGCTATTGCATCTCATGGAGCATTTGCCATTTTGTATGGGCGATTTTCAAAGCACTATATTAAAAAATCTGAGGTATGTCAATGCTACAATTATTTCCCCAACCTGTTCCATGGCTTGCCTTTTTAAAGGTAATTTCTGAATTAGGCGCCGTTTGGATAGTGAGTTGAAATAAGATGAGTTGAGATGAAAGTTGAATAAAATATTGTTAGAATATTATTTTTTTAATATTATTATTGTTTTGAAATTTGAAAAAGTTGAATTGTTTGTTATATTTTGTGTGGAAATTTAGAAAAATTGTAATGATGAGATAAGATAAAACACTTTCACTATCCAAACGGGGGATGTTCTAAATTTTTACGACAATAATTGTGTAAATATTGTTATAGCTATTTTAGATAAATTTTGTACCCAAAACTCCAAGACAACAATTATTCTAAACTGGTATGGTTATGCATTATCTGTTTTAATGGGAGTGGGTCTCAGAGCCTGTAACCAGTCAAGTGAGAGGGCATGATTATGAGGCAGAACTAAGTTTGGATTTCACACACCTAATGATATGCATGAAATTCAATTCAAAAGAACTAGGCTTTTAAATTTTCATTGTTTGTGTCAAATGGGGAACTGACAACTTAATAATTAAATGGGAAGCTTGCAGGACCTAAAAATGAAAGGTGCTTTTTGGACTTGATTTCTGAATTGATACAGGTTTTGATATATTATAAGACCAGAGCAAGCCAGTGAAAAATGAAATTTGCAAATTATCACTAGGCCACATGTCATTTGTTTCTGCAGGTGTTACTTGGTAGAGCATCGGAAGATGTTACTGTCGACATCGATTTGGGAAGGGAAGGGCGCACCAATAAAATATCTCGTCGACAGGTGAGATTTTCTATGGTCAGCTTGGCCATTCACACTAATAATAGCACTTCTGCGTTGATCTCTCTCCTAAAACTGTAAATGTAAGGATTGTCTTTTTTAGGTCTCTGTTGGTATACCCGCAGTATCATGTTGGTTCATCTTTTTATAACAAGTTAAACTTTATGAGATGTTTTATGTCTACAAAGAGAATAATAAAAGACTACAAACTTATGCTTGATGTGGTACTATCATATAGTCTAGTTATTTTTATTGGAAAGCATATGTGGTATATCACATCAATTCAGGTCAGCCTGTCAATTTCTATTTTTTTTTTTTAGCCAATTTTTGATAACTGCTCAATCGAAAAGGTTTCTAAACATAAAGTCTTTGAGGTCTGCCATCATCTTCTCGCAATCCTCAAAATTTCGATACTTTCTTTCCTTTCAAATTCACCCCAATGAACATGACAAGCTAATTTTACGTAGTGAATCACTTTGAAGACAACCATATTGACCCTTCCAACAAGTTCAGAGGTCAATCACACTTTAGAGGCATAACCCAATGCACTCCAAATAAACAGAAAGAGAAGTGCTACAGTCACAAAGAGATTCCACAAAAGTAAACCCACAAATTGACATGACTTCATATGATGTGTTAGATTTACTTAACAATAAAAGTAGGTTTACAACCTAACGTACCATATCAAGCTACGCCCATTTGTGGGTTTACTTTTGTGCGATCTCTTTGTGGCTAAAGCATTTCTCAAATAGAAAATGCAGTTTTGTAATGAACATGCTAGCTCATAGTATACAAGAGATGATCGATTGGTTCCCTACTCTTTTTACACATGCAACAACAATCAATTAAGAAGACAAGTGGTTTAACCTATCAAAAAAAAAAAAAAGAAGACAAGTGGTTTAGCTTCATCTGGAATGCCACTGCTTTTAGCCTGATAACCATGTTTTATCTTTAGATAGTCTTGATACAGCTCTGTATACTTGGACTATGCCTACACTTTGGTTAATAAGATTTTTAATTTAATTAAAAAAAGAAGATATTCTTGATACACTTCTTGCTAACCCAACAAAGTGTATATATATGCTTAACCTGAAGTGGATTAACTTACTCCTTTCTTCATCTGCTAGGCTATTATAAAGATGGACAAAGCTGGATCATTCCATTTGAAAAATCTTGGCAAGTGCTCGATTTCAGTGAATAACAAGGAAGTAGGCCCCGGTCAGAGTCTACCCCTCATCACCAGTTGTTTGATTGAGGTTTGTTCTCATAGTTTCTTGAAAATGTATATAATCAAAAGGTATCAAAAGTTGTGTGCCATGTGTCTGTGATTGTATCTTTGCTATTAGAATAATCCCCTAATATGCTGCCATTATTTGGCACCACCCCGTCTTGGTGGTAATATTGTCCTTCGTTTAATTGATAAATAATACAGTCTGATTTTTCTATTTTTCTAAAAAGCAAACTCTTTTCTGTTACCAATAGCTGCATCCTAAAATTTATCTTTTTATTTAGAAACGCTGTTTGCACTTATTTTTTGCACAATTTCTCTCTGTTATTCTCTGATCCATCAGGCACATGCACAATGGTATTGCGAAGAAAGTTTTGCAATGCATCAATTGAATAAAACATACTTTTCGTTATATTTTGACATTGATAATAACCTCAGAGTCGGATCTTTTAGACTCCTAATACTGACATCTGCAGACGGTTCCTAGCGGCATATAACAACACACTTCTGTTATAGTGCTGAAGTTGTCTAAGGGGCATGTTTGGACGCTAAGATAATAATTCTCTGATTAGTTTAAATTGACTTACAGCAATCACAGGATATAACTCATGCCTTATTAAGATTAGTTTAAATTGACTTACAGCAATAAGGGGAATACTATTACTTGAGAGTTATATTAGTTCATGATGGATTGAACTTTTGAGGTGATTCATGACAAATGGTAATTTTGCAGATACGGGGAATGCCTTTTGTATTTGACATGAACCAAGATCAGGTGCAGCAGTATCTAAATAACATCACCAAGAATAACCATACCCAAGAGCATCAACCGTGTGGATCATAGCCCGGGCGTGTTGACTAGTATGCTTGTTACAAGGTGCCCATTTTTTCCGCAATTTCTGGGTTACTTGAGGAAGCTGTATTCAGTCTGTTGTATTTAACAGCAAACTGATTATTAGAAGGTGCTCATTTTTTCCGCACTTTCTAAGTTTATTGGAGAAGCTGTATTGAGTCTGTTGTATTTAACAGCACTTTTTGGGTTTACGCTCTGTTGTCTGGATCTTTTTTTTTTTTTTTGTAAGATGGAACCCAATTTTTACTACAGGTTTGAATTTATATGATAACAATTTTTCTTTTTTCATAACGGAGTTCAGCAGTTAGAGCCCCTTACCCCAACTCCCAGCACACCGAGGAACGAAGGAGTCGGGGAAGGAAGCAGCTCCTTCTATTATAGCCCCCGTACATACTAAAACATCCATACATATATAGAGAGAGGCATCGTCTATCATCCAAAGGTGCTGTAGAACTTTACTGAATGAGACCGGTACGTCGTGGAAGTTGGGATAATAAATTCACAATTACGTAGAGCCGGAATTGGGTTAAAGGGTTGGAATCAAGTTCAAAAAGTTTTCTGGGCAAATAGAATTTCAAATATTTGGATCTTCAAGTTCTTTCCTTTGGGTTGATGTTCTCTGAGTATGTTATTGGTAAGGGTAATGATACCTTACAATTGATTTACTACTTATTTACTACTTTAACTATATTTGAAATTTTTTATTTTTTATCATTTTCTTTTAAGTATTTTTTTAATATCCTTAATTATTAAGAAAAAATTAAAAAAAATATATAATTTTATTAATAATCATTTCTTTAACCATTAAGTAAAAAAAAAATTAATAAAAAAAAATAATAAATGAGTAGTAGGATTGTAGTAATACTATCATTTTCCTTGGTAATCTTGAGTCCTGGACTTTCAACTCGGATTTTTGGGGATCTGAACTGAATCAGACATCTTTCAGAAATCTAGCAGCAACGTGGAGGAGCAGGATATTTAATAACTAAAGGGAAAATCATATCATAGAGAAAAGTTACTGATTTTTCATTTTCATTTCATTTTATTTTTTATATTTAATTGTTAAAGTGATGTTTTTAAATGAATTTGTGATCTTTTTTAAAAATTATTTAAAGATATTTAAAAAATTGTTTAAAAAAAATACAAAATAAAAAAGTATATTACACTTGTGGGTAGAGTCATCGGAAGCCACTATCGATGCTCACAGTGCAAGTTGTCTTTTTTTTTTTCATGTATTTTTTAATATTTAAAAAAAAAATCATAATATCATTAAAAAATATTTTCTTAATCATTAAGTGAAAAAAAAAATCCGTATGGATCCCATGTGTGGCTTAAGGCTTTAGAATTTTTGTATATTTATAAGAAAGTCGGGGGCATAAATAGTGGAGTTCCACCATGATGAAGCTTTTATATATTATATTTAAAAAAATGACGCAACCAACCACATTAGTATAATATATAAAAAAATAACTGTACATAAAATTTTTATTATTATATTATATCTCCAAATCCTTAGTAGGCTCACAAGATTTTATTTCTCAAGAATGATTGTTGTATTACCGCTCAATATTTAAAATGATTGAATATCGGGAGTTGGTGAATATATATAGAATCTTAAATTATTAGTTAATAATTTAGTCTTTGTTACGTCGGCCAATAAAAAGTGAACACGTGCCATGTATCATTTTTTTCATGTAACAATCTCCCGTTAAAAATTGTTTAAACCAACAGTTTTACAAAAATTAAAAATCTAGATATTGATTTGTAAAATCTTGAAAAACCAAGTGCTAATTTTGCAATTGTCCATATATTTTTTGTAGTTCCTGTTTTCTTCTCTTGGGGCTACTTAAATCTTGTTTAAAATCATGTTTGAGAATTAATTTACCAGTAACTTAAAAATAATTTGGACCTTAATTAGTTCCTGTTAAGCCACATCAATTACTTCTATATTAAATGGCTCTAAATTAGGTCATTTATATTTAAAAGAACTTGAAAGATTATACCAATAAATATGAGATAAATTGAAAATGGAAAAAGCTAGATCCCCTGCTGGTGAGTCCTGCTAAAAGTCACCACTCTTTTTTTTTTTTTACTTAGTGATTAAGAAAATGTTGTTTAATACTATTATGAATTTTTTTCTTTTTTAAACAATTTTTAATAGTATTAAAAAATGATATAAAATAAAAATTAAAAAATTGAAAGCGCGGACTCACCAGCAGCAGTCCCAGCCGTTGGTGTAGAATGATCATTTGAAAATTTAAGAGTATGAAACATTAGTTCCTACTCTTTTCCAGTATGCAAAAGTTGGTTTCTTTCACGTAGATCCAAAGTTTTCTCTACTTTTTTTAACTGAGTATACAAGATTTGTACAGATTATAATTATATAAATCATTTTCCTTTAGAAAATTTCAGCAAAGTTATGAACATAATAAATAATTTTTCCAATATACATCGTACATTAAACTAGTTAACATATAGTGTGTAAATTAAGACGAGCTCGATCACATTTATAAGAACCAGAATAAGATGACAATTTCCACTATTAATCAACGACCCAATTAGTTGACGCAAAAATACTCGTTAGATATTGTGCCTAGCAGTATCTAATTTTATGCAAGAAGCTATATAATTATTATTAGCTACCACACTGTCCCAACATTAATAAATGTGACAACCAGTAGCACGTACCATGCTCCAAATTATCACGTTTTTTAGCCCAAGTTGCTTACAAAGAAAATAGTCCGTATCTTTTAGGAACTCTCTAATTTCTTATATATAAAATTATAAAATACATTTATCACTGCTCTTAACTAATAAGCGGTCCAGGAATTTGAGCGGATTTAATGTGCCGGGTCCACACACATGATATATATAGGTCATCCATGCACCCTAATCCAGCTTTCTAGCCAGCTATATATTGCAATTAAAGCTCACCAAACTTGAATTACGGGCCAAGCCTTATTAGCGTGCATCATTAATGTTCTTATTTATTTATTTATTTACAATGAAATGCTCTTCTGCAGCATGCTGTCCTTAATTGTAATTTAGTGGCTTCTTTTCAACGTGGGGAGCCTCTAATGAATGTTATTTTATTCATACATTTCACGGCCAATAATTGCCAACATCCTAGTTCCTAAGTTTGAATTGTGAGTAAGCAGCTGGACGTAGCTGATCAAGCTGCATATTCAACATTTATAATTAAGCAAGCTTGATGGTTAGCATGTTGAGTTTATTCCAAGACAGATAATTAAGTTCATTTCAGTACGGGTCTAAAGATTTATATGGGATCTATATGTCTGAAAGAGATTATATAAAAATAATTTTATAAATTGATATGATTTGATATAGTTTGACAAATTATAAAATTATATTTATTGTAAAATAAATCAAATAGATCATGAAAAATTATATCAATTTGTGAGATTATTTTTATAATTTTATCTTTGTAACTGTATCACTCTTTTTTTTTTTTAATTTTTTTTAAATGGTTGCACTCGCGTAGCTTTATTCAAGTGTGAATTGAGCAAAGAGCAATCTTAAGTTTTAACCATGCATGGAATGAATGAGAACCACCATACCTATATATATATATATACACGTATATAAAATATTTCTTTTGAGCATTGTTATGCATCATCCTACACACCATACACCAATATATTTTTTATTTTTTTATTTATTTTTTTTTATTTCACTCTTCTTGAAATATTTATATTTTTTTATTCATCATCTATATAATACACATTTAATAAGAAAAATAAATAAAATAAAATAAAAAAAATTATAATATGTGATATGTAAGATGATGCAAATATTAATTCTTTTGCATTAGATGCAACGAGACAGCCAGTGGCAGTACGTACTACTGGTAAATGGCACGTGGGCGGTGGGAACTGCATGCTGGGCAGTGTCGGTAGAGGGAGCGTTCTCTATTTATTTGGACTGTGACACGAGTTGAATAGAATTTTTTAAAATATATTTTTTAATATTATTATTTTATTAATATGTAAAAAAATTAAAAAATTTATTATATTTTATATTCTATTTATATATATAGATATCCTCAAGATCAGTTAGTTAATTATTATCGTTAAAAGATGTTGAAGATCGAGCCTTTTTCTGGCATCAAGGCCGAGCTTCTACCCCCACCATCCATGCAGCTTACGTACACTTCATCACCAGCCCCATCGAAAATCCCAGGTTTAATAGTGCATTTTCGCAACGATTCAAGGCGGGGGGAAAAAAAAACACAAATCTGACAAAAAAGTTGCCTCGGTATGGAGCCGGCCATATGTCCCCACTGGCACTGATTGCTTTTATACACGGAAAAGTTTTTTTCTTTTTTAATATATATATTTTTTTCAAGCGATTTCGTACAACAAACATTAAAAATATATAAAGTATTCAGTATATTAATTGAAAATAAAAATAATTTTTATGACATAAAAGAATATTTTTATTTTTTATTTTTTTTATTATTATCTTTTAATAAAAAAATCATGTGAGTGTTGATATATGATTTGGTACATCAAATTGTTTGTATCTAGTAAAGTTTTTAATTTTTTTTATTTAATAATTAAATAAATATTTTTTAATAATATTATAAATTTAAAAAAAATTTAAAAGTGTTAAAAAAAAAAAAAAAAACCAAAAGCAACTAGTGATCTAGTCTCTGTCCCTATATGCTAGTGATGAGTACTACTGGTGGTTCCGATCAGTATTATATATCGAACCCTTGCTTTCAAATGATCTAGTCTGTCTCTATATGCATATGCCTTATGCCTATGTCATTTGGCGCGCGCACGTTCTGGTTATGCATCAAACAAGAATATGCATGCGACTATATATATATATATGTGTGTGTGTGTGTCTGTGCTTGCGTGTGTATATTTTAATTTGTAGCATGTCATCAAAATCAATGAACCGATTACAAAACGTAAAATTAAGGAAGAAAAGTTATAATTAGATGCAGTACTCATGTACGTCTCGATTGGTTGGGACGGTGTACGTATTATGTGGTTGTTAAGAAAGAGATAGATGCTCATGCAATACGGGACATTTTCTAACAATATAAGAGCTAGCCAAAGAAAGAAAATAAAATGCACAGACTACAGTACTGGCTTGCTTGCCTTGATATATAAGGATTAAGGAATGACAGAACAGGGGGAGGATCGATCGATCGAGTTGATCCGGTGCAGGCCAGGCAATTAAGTTTTATGCATGGAGCTGGCCTTTCGTTTCAAAAGGAAAAATCATCAGTTTTTCTACAGTACAGAAGATAGGTGATTGGAGGCACGCGCGTCGGAGAAAGAATAAGATTATGCGACTTATATATTTCCAGGCCAATATATATATATATATATATATATATATATATCAGCTATCAAACTCATCTCTTTAAATATTATATACAATCAAAACCTCCTCTTGGTTCAGATTTTTTTGTATTGTAAAAGAGAAGTATTTTAACAGCAAATCAGAGATTTTACAAATATAAATTTATAAATTGAAGTAACTTGACTAATTTGGTATATCAAATTGTAAAATTATTTTTATTATAAAATAGATCTAATGAATCTCATTATGACACATCAATTTTTTAATTTACTTTTTTGAAATCTCGATATGATCTATAGCCTTTTTTATTTTTATTTTTATTTTTTTTATGGAAACAGACTTCATTTCACTCAATCAACAGAAGTTATAACTGTGACTTATCAATACAGAAAAATCTAAACTATAAGCCAAACTACGCACTAGTTCTAGGGCATCCCCGCACACATTGTGGTGGATATTGTCTTAACTTCTTAATAACTCTCTCTTAAAAGAGAAAGCGCTTTGTAAAAACAAAACTGAAAAGTCCCTTTCATCCTCTCATGAATGAGTACAAGACGCTGTTGTTATGGGCACCAAGTCTAATAGCCTATTCATCATTATTAATAACTAAACAACAAAAACTACGAACAAACACAACAAAACCAACAAAAACACAAGCACCAGCATGAACACAGACGGCACGTCCACTGCAAGCATCGGCTTCACGAGCCTAGACGGCGTGAGCACCCAGCTCTCACACGGACCACACTGTCCAGTAGTACGACCACCGGCAATAGCATCGCCCGCCATTCTCAACCAGCTTTTACCCCATGTTACGTCCAATTTAGCGACTTAACACCTCACTCGGGATAATAATTGGGCTGAATAAACAAGAGTAATTCTACTCCTAAGCCCATTTAGTCTCCAACACCACACACCAGCTGAGCTGGTTGTTTTTTTTTTGTTAACAAGACGATTTGTTTTGTAGAATACTCCCAAGTTTTCCACCTTCTTCCCCAAATCTTCCTTTCGTATTCACCCCTCCGCCATTTCTTACCAAACCCAGTTGAACAATGAAGCAGATTCAGTCAGTTTCAATAAATTTCAGTTTGTTTGCCCAGATCGCATTCAATGACACATAAATTTGACCAATCCTCATGTTGGTTCACCCTAGCTTTTACATAATGAATCAAATCAGAATGAGCAAACAGGAAAAAAAATGCTACATTCAAAAGCAAGATCGAAAGAGAAATGCATAATCTTTTAGACAACTTATTATAATCCTTGGACTCCATCTACTTAGCAATATCTGAAGCAAATGTTTGCATCAATAACAAATTGACTATTACCAATTAAAAAAATAGAAGATGACATTTGCTTTGGAGGATGGTGTCGACGGGAGAAAGGGAATCGGCTAGGTTAGGGAGGGAGTGTTTCTCAGATCTCTTGGTGTATGTCTTGAGGGGTGTCAACGGGTTTGTCACAGTCGGCAGAGGGATGGAGGGAGGGATTTCGTGGGTTTGTCTTAGATTTCTCGAGGGGTGTTAACGGGGAAAAAAGATTAAGTTTTTGAAGGGGGGAGAAGAAGGATTCGGCAGAAGGAGGGGGTAGAGCAGAGTTGACGGGGGAGTGGTTTTGGGAGGGGGGAGAGGGATTTGCAGAGGGAGGGGGGAGATGAAGGATTCAGCAAGGAGGGAGAGAGCGGAGAGGGATTAGACAGTTTTTAAGAAACCGGGTTTGCCAGCTCGTTAGTGTGTGGTGTTGGTGACTAAACCGGCCTAAGAGTAGAATTATTCATAAAACAATGAGACTACATACTAATAAAAAAATCAATATTTTTCAAATTTTAACTTATAATAAAACCAATATTACAAACCCAATAATAACAAATTATAAGAGCACAGGTCCAGAATTATAATTCTAACAATAAAACATAAGTATATTGAGAAATACCAAAATTACAATCCAATAATAGTACAATTTTAAATTTAAATAAAACCTAAACGGGTTATTGCGGGTTGATTTCGAGTTAAGCAGATTTACTTGTTATTAATCTTTTTATTAATCGTGTCTTAACATATCAATTCATTTTGATCCGAATCAATTTATATCAATCCTAAATCTACTAATTTTATGTTATGCTCTTGTTGGATTCACAAGTCCATATCACGTATTACCACTTGCCACCCCTACACTCAATGCCAGGTATGTTCGTTTGTTCTTATTCCGTACGTTGATCAGTCACAACAATTCGACTCATGAATTTTGGTCCAAGTGAACGGAATTAGAATCAAACAATGAACTAAAATATTCAATCGTTATCAGCTTACAGCACTCCGATGCCGACAACTCCTGACTGATCAATCCATCGTTTGTTCTTATTAAAGCTAGCTAGCATATATATATATATAACATCAATCATTGTGGATGATATATCTTTGAACAATTAAAAGTATCATCTATCGTTTCAATTATAGGTTATATGGATTGAAATTTCTCGACAATTGATGAAAAAAACTTAAAATTTTTACCTTTTTATTTCTTAAAAAAATTAAAGTTTTCCATCCACGCTAATAGGAATTAAAGAACATTTTGTTTCAATATATATATATAATATGTGTATAAAAAGCCTTATAAAGGCGTATAAGTTGTACAACGTCCAATAAATGCCCTCAAATGATTGTACTCGTTAGAGCTAGCTAATTGGTGTGAAGCCGAATGGTTGAAACGTCCCCAAAACGCACAACTACAGCCTACATGATAAAAACTAGAAAAAAATGTTATCTACTACACTTTTGCATGTTAATATATCTACATCTTGTTATATTGATGTTTTATTATTCACTAATTTTTAAAATTTTAATTTAAAAAAAAAAATCTAACTAATTAGCAAATAATATCACATTAATACAATACAGCAAAAAAAGAAAAAGAAAAACAATAAACAGGGCATCCCTACAAAATTATTCTCATGACAGAGTGGAGTTACCTTTTGCAGTGATGATTAGGAGGGACCACGTCAACACTAGAAGACAAAGCATCAAAAGTAAATGGTGAAGTTTTAATGATATGCATTTATTAATACTGACATGGAATTAATATATGTTTCTCCCATCAAAACTCATACTCGAGAAATTGAGATCATGACCTAACCCAATCACCGATCGAGGATGAGGCTAATCGACAAGACTACGTTTGCACCTTCCCACTTATATCTAATAAGTTAAGGTTTTTTTAACTACACTTTGAATAATTTTTTTTAAAAAAATTACTACCTACATATCATGCATGACCACCTTAGAAATAATTTAACTAGGGTATTGTTTGTTTTTTATAACTATTTTCATATAATATCATCTCTTCTAATGATTACAATTTTTTTAAAATTTCATATAAAATAAAATAAATTTTTTAAATTTTTTAAATTTTAAAATAAAAATAATATTAAAAAAATATATTATAATAATATTCTATTTAAATTTCAGCTCATGATATTTCTTATCCCGTACGAAAACAAAGGAGGCCTAAGAGAGTTTGAAGTTTAAAGTTGAAAGAAGCGTATTTTGAAGATCAAGATATTTACCACCTACATATCACTAACTGCATGCGTCTTTGTAGCTTAAACTGTTTCTGTTGCACTAATTTTCTGCAATCTGTGTTACACATTTCTCCATAATTATTAGAAAACCAATCGAATGATAAATAAAACAATTGAGTTGCTATCGGAGCTATTTGTGGGTCTATACAATATACCACGTTCTATCTAATTTTAATTAACAAGCTATATATATATATATTATATACATGGTTCTAGAATCATGATCATTTATATTATTAGAGGACATCAATAATGCCGGAAAGCTGGCAGTCATCAAGATTAGGGTATTTCTTTTTAGGAAGATTCTTCATATCACTATGATCACGTGTATGAGTAGTTAGATTCAATTGGATGTCGATCGGCTAATCACTCTTATCACTTTTGCATACAACATTTAGGCTTTTTATTTTTATTTTTTATGTTTATCCAAGTACTGCATTATTACGCCCTTAGAACATTCAGCTCAGCGGATGAGAACGTACTCTAAATTCAGGGCCGGGCTATGCTCAGACTAATTTGTTAATTAGAAATGTTTTTCCCTTTTTTTTTTTTNTACATATTATATACAAAAATGACTGTTTTCAATAGTGACTTTTCTCAATAAAATATTTTCTTTTCTTTATTCTATCACAAAAAATTGCTCGGGCTCCTGAAGGCTGAAAGTGCGCTTAAAAGCATCCCATCCTCCCCCTTCCCGCAAATAAAGAGGGGTCCCCCCTAAAGGCTAATTATCTCTGCACTCACTATTCTCTTTTAGTAAATCAATCAGTAATTTTTATTTTATTTTTTTATCATGGACTTGCAAAAGTGGACCTCCTGAGGCATTTCAAACAAGTTCCAGATCAAACTGATGATGAATTGGTGATTGACAAAGGCAGGTCTCTGCTTGGAAAGCTCCAATTAAATGAGCCCCACCTTCTTAAAAGTGTTTCATGACTTCACCTGGCAGGTACCCTTACAAATATTGAGTCCCATTAATCCTTTCCAATATCTAACTCAGAAATAGATTTTATTATTTTGATCATTATATAAGAATAAGGACGTTGCTACTCAGCCTCTCTAACGTCCCGTTCATTTGTCCCGCTTGACGTGAAAAGCATTTTATTCATTTTAAAACATAAAACACACGAAGCCATAAGTCCCAACTCTATTTCTCCAACGGTAATCCCTTTTCTATTTCTCAAAGTCCTCTGCACGTTCTCTACCTCGTGAACCCCTGAAGGCTGTAGCTCATCTCCGATCCCATGAAGGCCCAGCTTCATCCCCATTGACGGAATATCTCCGACCTCTTCAACTCATCTCTGATGGTAAGGTTTTTTTTTTTAATCTTTTTTTTCCCCTACAAGACCCAAGGTCGGCCCGCCCAGACCCAAAGGTCGGCCTGCCCAGACCCACCCACCATTTCAGCCACCCAGACCCTCCATTTTGCCACCCTCAGCCCCACCAGTTCGAGCCCCACCCCTCTAACGTCCCGTTCATTTGTCCCGCTTGATGTGGAAAGCTCTACTCGCATTGCCAGCCCCACCCGAAGTCATTCACCTCTACTCGCAACAAAAGTTTCACCCGCGCGCAGAGTGTTCCTCGCCATCATCATCTTTCATAACCATGCAAGCTACAACAAATTGTGACGAGGTGCAACTGTGGCATCTCCTCTATTGCACCTCCATAATCACGGTCAGGAAGAAGCCGCCATCACCCTCTTCACGGACTCAGCACGTTGTCCCCTGTTTTCTACACTCAAAACAGAGCATCTGAACCAGCACTGCACCTCTATACCGACGACGAAAGCTGCTAGCCACTCCGAAGACGACGTCTAGCGCCACCGTCCGAAGCTCCCATACACGCCGCATGATGCTTATACTTTTCCTCTCCGTCCCTACCTCTCGGCTTGCTCTCTCTATCTCACTCCCATTACACAGCAAGCAGATGGTCTTTCTCTGAAATAAAAGAAACAGAAGGCAAACGGAAAAAAAAAAAAAAAAGAGAAAAAGAAACAAAGCACGACGCAAAGCAACTCCTGCTAAAAATTGGGCAAAATGCAGACGAAAAAAGGAAAAAGTGTTGCGGTTTAGGTGCTTTCAGTTTAATCTCAATTTCTTTGAGTTCCTCTAGTGAATAATTTCTTTGAGTGTTTATTTTATTTAGAATTCAATTTCAGTTTGAGTGTTTATTTTAATTGAGAGTTCAATTTATTTTAACGTGCATTCTAAATGTGAGGTCGGCTCATGGTGCCGATGGGCGTTGGGCGGAGAGAACGTGCATGAGTGAGATCGGAGATGAGTTGGAGAGGTCAAAGATATTCTGTCAATGAGGATGAAGCTGGGCCTTCACGGGGTCGAAGATGAGCTGCGGCTTCACGGGGTCGATGGGGCTTCACGGGGTAGAGAACGTGCAGAGGACCTTTGATAAATAGAAAAGGGATTACAATCAGTTAACGGCTTTGTGTGTTTTATGTTTCAAAATAGATAAAGTGCTTTCCACGTCAAGAGGGATAAAGGAGCAGGACGTTAGAGCGGGGCTAGTAGAGTTTTCCTAAGAATAATGATACATCAACAATATAATCTACAACATTTTACAATAATGTGTTAAAATAATAACATTTTAGTAAAATGTAGTTACTTTAATACATCATTTTATCAAAATATCTCTCACTTTAACATATTGTTGTAAAATATATTGTGGGTAAATTAATTTCATTGAAAAATATAATGATGATACAAAAGTGTTCTACAAGGTGTTATAAGAATTAGATTTAACACGTGAATAGTTCTTACTTTGCTTAACAGTAGCCTACCTTACCCTAACAATTACTAGAAGTTGTCAAAGTCCCAGGCCAGCTGGGACCTTAATTTCTACATGCAGGTACCCTCGGTGGTGGCCTGGTCTTGTTCAGCCGTAAACAGTACTACAGTGTAAAACCTAGCTATGAGGGAACTTAGTACTGAACGGAAACATATAAAAAATAACCACTAAAATCAACCAAAGTACTACACGATATATATAAATAAAGTAAGTAAGGCCATTATATATAATGAAGTACTGGATTTCACTTAAAAAAAAATGAAAAAAAGGCCATGTCTCTCTCTCTACCCTGGCAATATTCGTTCCTCTTAAACTTGTAGATGGGAAGAGAGACAAATAGCTTGAAATTTGATCCCCTATGTTTGCCTACATCTCTTTAGATACTTTAATACTCTATGTTTCTGTCTCTTGTTGTAACTTTCCCAGTTCCTTCTCTTCAAAGTGTCAATCCTCTCTCTTATTAACCATCATTTCTCTACCTTTCCTTCTTCTCTTCTGTAATCCCCAATCACGCCGTCCAATCAAACCAGCCAACAGATGAAGATCCAGTGTGATGTCTGTGGCAAAGACGAGGCCTCGGTGTTCTGCACCGCCGACGAGGCTGCTCTCTGCGATGCCTGCGACCACCGCGTCCACCACGCCAACAAGCTCGCCTCCAAGCATCAACGCTTCTCTCTTCTCCACCCTTCTTCCAAACAAGTCCCTCTCTGCGATATTTGCAAGGTATAAATCACCACAAATGCCGAAACCCTTATTTTGGCTGATACTTGCACGTTCTTGGAAAAGCAATGTTTTATTTTCTAATTCCTTTTTATGAACATGTTAATTTGTGTAACGGGACTTTTGTATTTGGTTATATGATTTGGGTTCTCTCTAGGAGAGAAGAGCTTTTCTGTTCTGTCAGCAGGACAGAGCGATTCTGTGTAGAGAGTGTGATTTTCCGATTCACACTGCCAACGAGCACACCCAGAAGCATAATAGGTTTCTTCTTACAGGGGTTAAGCTCTCTTCTACCGCTACTCTCTATAAGTCCTCCTCCTCTAACGCTGTTTCAACCAACGGCTATGATTCTGTTCCATACAAGTCTCAGCCTAGGATCAAGAACTCAGTTCCTGCTTCTGATCTTACAAATTCACAGCAAACTTTGCTGGCCAAAAACTCAGTTTCGACCACAACAACACTAGTCACTGATCACAAAGGAGATGATCAAAACTTGCCAGCAAACCAAACAAGTAGCATATCGGAGTACTTGATAGAGACTCTTCCGGGATGGCACGTTGAGGACTTTCTCGATTCAATTCCTACTCCCTTTGGTTTCTATAAGGTTTGCATCGCTAAATCCAAACACTTTTGGCTTCACTTTTGGATCTCAAGTGTAATATTCTCCATCTTTGTAATTGAAAGCAGAGTGATGACAGTGTATTGCCGTTTCTGGATGCTGATCTTGAGAGCAATATGGATACTTTCTCGCCAGAGATGAATTTAGGAGTTTGGGTCCCTGAACAACCTGCTCTTCAGTGTCCTCAGAAAATAGCAGGGCAGAAAGTGTTCAAAGAGAGGAAGGAAGCTACAAACATAAAAATTAACAGAAGGTGCATGGAGGATGGTTTCACCGTTCCAGAAATTAACCTTCCTTCGATTGGCTCCAAGAGATCTAGACCTTTTTGGTAGAACAAATTAAGAAACCTGCAGATATAATTAGGTGCATGGAGATTAATGGTTTCAGTACCGTTAATCCACATATTTTCCTGATTTGGCTTGAATGTTGTTTTCTTTACTTTCCGAGTTAAGTTTGTCGTTTCATCTTCTTTTTTGTATGTGCTATAACCCAACCCAGGTTTAGCTTTCATAATTTTGTCTGTCTTTGATCTGCTTGCACTTGCGAATGCATGTACCTCATGTGTAAATATCAGTTTCAGTTTACGGGAACTTTTGCCTTGCTTAACATGTAATTTGTAGAGGCTAGTACTACTGGAAAGTAACACGACTCATTTTGGCTAAACCATGATCTGCTAGAAATTGGTCTAAACTTGTACATTCTAACAGTGAAATTAAAGACTAACAAATAGTAATAATTGGTCTGTCTAATTCTATATATAATCGGTAATAGTACTACTCAAATCTTGACGCGGGATAATGTAAAGTTAAAACGTCTTGTCGAAGCTGCATGGGTGTAAAATGTTGTTTACTAGTGAGGGAAAAAGAAACCCAAATGCCCTCACAACAATAACCGGATCACGACAGTACTACGTACAAGCAGGCATTTTAATTCGATTGGCCGGGCTATCAATATAAGTTCCAGTACCCGCGTGCTTCAGATTGGAAACTGTAACATCATGTATATTATATGGTACGTTGGAAGTAAATAAATGCTAACGATGGTGAAATGCATGTAGATGGAGAACCCAAAAGGCCGGATGGTCTCATTTTGTCCGAATGAAGATTTTTCTTCGTGGGGACTAGTGCTAGCTGCATCTTTTTCATTATTCCTAGGTGGAAAAAACTTGTCTGATGACCAAAGTCATGTGTTTAAAAAGAAGAAGAAGAAAAAGACTATATATATATATATATAGATAGATATATCCTCGGGATGATGATCATCAGATAATATTTCTGAAGTGATTGTACGTATGTATTAATTAGAACTTGAAGCTACGTACGTACTGTGTTTGGGATAATTGGACACATGCAGCTAGCTAGCATGTGCACGTAACATGGGGGAAAGTTGGAATTAGTACAAGTAGATGAGATGGAACGTCGATGGTGGTGGAGAAATCCAGAGAAGATCAAGGATGGTGTAATTTGTCTGAATGCAGATCAGATGTAGGTTTTTGATATTTTTCTTCGTGGGGACAATTGCTAGATAGCTGCATCGTTTTCATTATTAATTCGAGATGGAAATTTTGTTGGGTTTTAATGTTTTTTAAGTACTTGGTCCGGTACTAGACGTAGACGTGATCATGATCTCCTTTTTCTTTCGGCCTTTAGGTCGGGACTTTTATCGGCAGGTACATGCATATTGTTATTTACTTACCTTTCTGATGTGTCCAGCTAAAAGTAAACCTTTTTCCGGCATTCAGGCCTGAGTGTTTTGATGCGACGACTTGATGATCAAGTCCCTTAGGTCCAAGTATTAGTTGAGGTCAATTCAATTTAATTTAATTTAACTTTAAATTGAATTTAATATCTAAATATTTAATTATTAAATTATTAAATTTATATCAATTCAAAAAATTTTTTTTACCTCAATATATTTTTATATATGAGATTTACAATCTTTTTTAATTTCTTATAAATAGAATTAAACTCATTTTAACATTTAAACACATCTAAATTAATTTTAGATAGACTTTATATAACCCACTCTACCTTATCAACTTACTACTATTTATAAAAAATTCAACTCAACTCAACATTTAAACACAGACTCAAGCGCTTCATAATTAATGAGTTCTTGATTTTTTTTTCCTTTATAGAATGATCTGATTTACCCAGCTTTAGGTTGATTATTTTTTTTTTTATCAAGAACTTATCCCATCATGATATGCCTGTATAAGAAATATATAGCAGATCACGAACTGCACATGCAGTACCAAAAGAACGGCTATATATCTCATCATAATGAACTAAAGTTCTGTACCTAGCTACATGCGTTGATCATGATCCTCGAACAATATTAGAGTTGACCTTATGAAATTCATAGATCGAGAGCAAGATTAACAAAAAGAAATGCTATAATTATTAATTTTTTTTATAAAAATAAATCCATAAATTAATATGATTTTAATTCATATGATATTTAAGGTCTGGTTAATTGGA
This sequence comes from Pterocarya stenoptera, assembly GCA_003123785.1. Classification (NCBI taxonomy): domain Eukaryota; kingdom Viridiplantae; phylum Streptophyta; class Magnoliopsida; order Fagales; family Juglandaceae; genus Pterocarya; species Pterocarya stenoptera. Next base: position 130,608 of record QEOT01005389.1, read on the forward strand.
TAGTAAAATTCTTCAAGCTCATCATATCTCATTCCACTTAATCTCAATATCCAAAGGTTCCAAACATTAAAAATATAAGCGTGATGCTATATCTATCGAGGATTCTCACCGATTCATGTAAATTATTTTTTTAATATTTTTTTAAACACCTTAAACATTTAAAAAAAAAATTTTACAAAGTCATTAAAAAATACTTCCTTATCTAATCATTAAGTAATAAAAAATGTGCAATGGATATCCACTCTTAGTGAATATTCTCAATCAAAAATTCTACTTACAACCGGTTTGGGAAACCGGCGTGCAATCGTATCCTACGTGGCTCAAAACGGCGTCGTGGGCATTTTGAAATCGAAACTTGTTTAAAATCGAAATGCATAAAAAAATCTTGTTTTACATTTCACTCCCTCACTTTCTCCCGCTCGAGATCCAGACCCTTCTCCCCCAGGAAGTCTTCTCCCCGCTCTGGT